>JALIZH010013154.1:0-57749 GCA_030522465.1 Rhipicephalus appendiculatus
TGCACAGCAGGAAACTCGGGGGCAGCCACTACAGTGCTCCATCTTGCAGAAGAGATGTTTGTCGGACAAATGTGCAGTTATTACTACGTCGCAAGTGTTGGGACCCATGCTTGTTTACTGGTTGTTTCGGGAACTGGCTAGTTGGCATGGTTCCGCTGTGGCTAGTTGGTTAGTTGCTTGAACATGGCTAGTTGGCATGGTTCCGCTGTGGTTAAAGCAGTGCAAGCAACACAGGCTGTTGTCTCTTTCTTCCTCCGTGTTTGAGCTGCAAGCACTACAGGTAACAGGCAAAGGATAAGCTGCCTACTTGCGTATCTTAGAATATATGACGGTTTTACTGACTATAGTCGGATAAAATCTACGTTGATGAATGCAACCTAACATCTGCTATACCTTCGGTCATACTTTCCCGCGGGACTCGCGAATTTTGAGTAGTCCTACGAACGACACAGGCAAGGCCATATATCTCCGGAAAAACTGCGCTAGTGCCTCCACGAAAGGAAAATAACAAAGTACATAGTTTCTAAAATATTCTGGCCTTAATCTATTGCGTGCGTAACAACACTTAAAATACTTTCACCACACTCGAGTTAGTTTCTTGTCGCGCCACAATGGTGTCACGAGGAAAAGCTCTCTAAGAGTGTCATAATGTTGTTCTATACTGCGTTTGATACATCCAGGTGCAACGCTGTGGAGGCTACGCAAGAAGTTGGTCAGCAAGATGTGTAATTCCGTGGTCTCTCAAGCTTGGATTTCGTCGTCGTAAACGTGCCGTCCGCGATTTGCTCCGGCTGCACGTTGCCGGAACTAATCGTGGAAGCCACAATCCGAAAACATAGGGTCGCTAAGCGATCCAGAACAGCCTTGTGACGACCGCATAATTAACGGGTTTTTTTCCCAAGGCACAAAGCATCTTCATTTTATACTCATTGTAAAAATGACAAAAATATCACATTATGGAGGGGAAAATCATCGGGGCGTAAGCGGGGTCGGAGCACGGATACCCAGTGATTCCCGTTCGTAAAGTGCCCACTTATGCGCTTACCAAACTGTCAATGACGTCAATGTTTGAGGTAAGCATGTAGGGTTTCTCCGGCCCGAGCAGAATCTTGTTAGGGAGATTCGCAATCTCGGTGGCGACATGCGTGCTACGTTTTTCTTGCGCTTTGTCGACTTCCTGCATGTTACTACAGCTAATAATCATATCTGGGGTCTTACACCTCAAAATGAAGATATATTTATGAGAGACGCTGTAGTGGATGGCTCCAGAAATTTCGATCGTCTGGTGTTCCTTAACGTCCACTGACATCGCACAGTAGACGGGCCTCCGCTACTTCGCCTCCACCAAAATGTCACCGCCGCGGCCGGGATCGAAACCGCGACCTTCGGGTCAGCAGCCGGGCACCTAAGTCACTGCTCCACAGCGGCGGACTTTGTTACTACAGTTGAGATACGTGTCGTATGTAGCGAGTTCCGTCAGGTTGTTTCCGGTGCGCCAGATGTAGCCGGAGCACGGCCGGTCTGGAGGCACGCGCTCGCAAGGAAGCACCGAGCGAGCGCCTCCAGACCGACCGAGGCCGGAGAAACACCGGAAGGAGGAGCCCCACTAAACTTCATTACCATTGTTAGGATAAGAATAAAATCAAAAATAAAGGCATGGGGAAAACCTGCCTCAAACAGAAGCTTAACAACACATATTTAATACACTACAATACATAATAAGTAGACTACAATACATATAATACACTTTAACAACGGATTAACACTATATACAATATTTACAGCCCAGCAATGGAGGCCTGCTGGGAAACTCTTGTAGAGCGTTTTTTGCGCGGCATCCTCTAATTGCGCGCCGCCCCCGGCAGGTGGAGCCCTCGCGAACTTGGCGAGGCGATGGCGCCCTCTCTTGCGCGGCGCGGGTTCCAGCCGCATAGTTCGGAAAGCGGTGTTAGTGATTTTAAGTTATCTATTGCAATTACTTCTAGGTTATGTATATTATATTATTTTATACCTTGTTTGTTTATTTTAACCCGGTTTTCAGCATTGCTGACAGTGTTATAGGCCTGTATTGGCCACTTGATTTTGAGCGTGACCATGCAACATCAGACACTGGATAGACAAGCAGGGCCCCTAAGGTGCTACGCACTTTGAAAATTTCTTGTGTTTTTTTCTTTGTTATCTGTTCATGAACATTTTCTCGGCGTCGCATTCGTGACAGAAATGATAACAGTGAAGTCCTGGTGGACCCTGCATAAAACAAAGTAACGAGTTACATTATTATCACTAAAGTCTGAAACCATTTCCATAACCAATGCACTTAAAAAAGATTTTTAAAAAAGTATTGCCACAAGGCTTCTCATGCATTCGCCTAAGACGACTCGAAAACGAAAGCAGTCTTTTTCTTCTCACTAAATTTTATTAAACAACCTCCCACCGAAAGCGTTCTTCGTGTAACGTGGCTTTGCACTGACTGCGGGAATGGCCAGCCGTAGACCAAGTGACGATGTCGTGTAATGAACTAACCATGTGACATCACGTTTTGTGAAGCCATATTGGCAACGTGATGACGTCATAAATTCCTGCGATTTGTGTCGTCCTGGTGTCGCATGACACGATCATCAAGTGATGATTTGTCGCATCACATCGCGTTATCGCCGACGGCCAATTTTTGCGTTGGATAAGGTATGTGAGGCTTTCGCCTAACATTCAAAGCCCGACTGTCACACAGTTCACACCGTTGGTAAGAGAGAGAAAAAAAATTGGCAGATCCCAAGTACCATGGCAATCGATGTATGCGAAGCATGGGGAGGCAAAATCGCTGGGTTGTAATTTTTTAATTGAGCGAAACGTTATAAATGACGTCAAAGATATGTACAAATGTTGTACGCACAGACATATGTTGAACAGTTGTTTACAGTTACGTAACGATGCCATCAGATACATGGGTATTACCAACACCAGGAGCGGTAAGCTTATATGTAGCACTTGTGCTTGATAGGATGGTTGCCCTGGATAGTGCTTAGCGGACCAACTACGGTGGATGGCGCTTAAGTATACAAGTGACGCTAACACGACATGATGCCTGCATCATACGAGTACATATGCAATGTTTATATAATCAGATAGCCAGCACGGCAACCACAATTGACGTTTCACCAACATTACGCCTGCATAGGGTAGGGTCTTTTTCCACAGCAGTTCCGAGACCTGGCATTGCTGTGTGGTAGAATACTTGATTGCCACGCAGATTGCTGGGGTTCGATTCCTGTTGGGACCCTGGTATTTATTATTTCCATTCGTCGGGTCAACGCTGCCGACGTCAGTTTTTCTTAACGGCCTCCCATTTCTGTCCTCGCCGCTCCTGGGTAGATATAAATTGTCAAAAACCTAGACTCATACCAATGCCACCTAGAAAAATAATTCAGGCCTCCTAACTATTCCGGGGATGGGCTCTGACGTAACTCAGTTTTGACTCTCGCCTCCTGCCGAGTAGACGTGCGCATGCATGCTCCCGCCGTTCGCTAGAGCAGGATTGTTAAGCCTGACGAAGGCTGTCGTGTTGTGCTGGTGTTTCTTTTGGCAACTGCGTGAAGATGACCTTGTTTTTCTGCGTCTGTGAAGCGCAGCGGGGTGACATGACGTGCTTCGTTCACTGAATGTTCGCTTAGTGTACAACTGCAAGCTCTCCCAATGGGGCAGTGCCGTGGGCCCAACTATCGCCGCTATTGACAACGTGCCGGAGGTCCAAGTGCTTTCATTCCCCAAGGACGACCAACAAGGGAAACGAGAGCCTGTCGTTCATCGAGATGACATCGATTTGGGTTTTCTCCGTGATTCGAAGGTATGTTTTTGATTTGTTTTAAAAGCACCACCCCTAACACGTTCGGTTCTTTCTGTAAAATGTTGTCGTGTACGCTTCTCACTTGTTAGCGTAAGCCTTGACATTGGACACTTTTAGCTGAGCGTCGCTGACGCTCACCCCCGCGATAACGTAGTGTCCCGAGACAGTGATAGGAACTGCATAGCTTTCGCGTTTTTGACGAGCGCGTTTGCCGAGACGTGGTCTGCTTGGCTGCGAAACGACGGGGAGACCAAGTAGACGCACCTTTACGTTTCGCTCAACCGACTTCAGAAGCGGAGCGAGAGATGCGTTTTACGTTCTGCTGCTCGCACCCCGAACACATCAAAATGAAGCGATAAACGCGCGTGGCAATATATTCTGAGAACCGGTGTTTTTCCTTCAGGATCACTAAACATTTCGCAATTTGCGCATAGCACCGTGGGCTTTTTGTAACACCTCCGATTACCTTGTTGAGAAAAGGGAAGGAGAGCTGGTGTGTGGCGTCGTGCATCGGTACGTAGTATTTCTTACCGCTTCTCCGATCATTTTTTTGCGGTATTATAATTATGCGCCCGTCTCGCTAGCACTCTCGCCTAATTTATTTCCTTGAAATATGTACCGCTGCTCTTCAGCCGGATTTGGATGCCTGTACACACCTCAACGATGTCCCTGTTTTGCACCTTAGTCAATAAGGGGCACGTGAAGCAGAAATCCCGTGATAAATTGCGTTCTGAAATGGTTTTCAGGTGTGTGACCTCCATTTCAAGCAGGAATACTTAAGGATGACCGTCCGCCTCGGTGGAACAGTGGCTACGGTGCTCGGCTGCTGACCCGAAGGTCGCGGGTTCAATCCCGGCCGCGGAGGTCGCATTTCGATGGAGGCGAAATGGTAGAGACCCGTGTACTGTGCGATGTCAGTGCACGTTAAAGAACACCAGATGGTCAAAATTTGCGGAGCCCTTCACTACGGCGTTCCTCATAATTATATCGTGGTGTTGGGACGTAAAACCCCACATATTATTATTATTAACCCTTTCAGACGCCACCTATGAAGAACTGTCTGTAAATGAGTCAAAATAATATAACGTTATTTCAAGGCACTCAGTATACTATTGCAACAAAAATAATGTCATAATATGTTCATTTATGTGTGTTAGAGTAACTTATTCTACTTAAGTTGTAATTAAATATCTATTTCTCCTGAAGTCATCCATGCTCTATTTTCGCATAAATAGAATGAAATATAGGGCTAGAAATATAGTACAAATTCATTATTCGTTATGTCCATTTAGAGCAAAGAAAAAGTATACTTTTAACATCGGTCGCAGGACGCGGCTCATCGAACGACTTGTGGAACGGGGTAGTGCCTTCAGAAAATGTGATCATACGCAGCAGTACGCTGCGAAATGAAGTTAAATGAAGACAAATTATTATGCAGCAGGTTCAATCTATCCGAAGCTCAATGCATCTCGCTCTCTCTTAGCCCCTAGTTGATACAAGGAGCAAAAACAAATCATGTACACAATTGTGTACATAGCGTCTCAAAGGGTTAAGCACGACTACCAAGTACAGCGATCCAAGAACCGGAATGACAGTTCAAAAGTGCTCACTCAGCAGAGAAAACTGCAGAAGTTTAGGAAATGAATAGGAACAGTTTCTGTGCATCTTCTGGACAGTGTGTCGCGTGTGTGTTTGTAAATTAAAAAAAAAGGATTCAGTAAAATTTACGTTGTTTATTTCATCACTTTGTTGCGCCGTCAAACTTTGCTCTTATAAATCGGTCACACGTTCGGTAGCGTACGATCCTTTTATTTTTAAGTGGAATAACAAATTGATTTACAGCTAAATCACAAAAAAAAAGAAATACAAATTTAAGCGCCAATCGCGACGCCAAAGGCAAAATTAAGCTATTGCACATGTAAAACTCGCTGCGAACATTTTATCTTTTCACAGAACACGTTGGTGGCAATGGCTTCACAGCCTCTCGTGCACGCTCACTCGGTCAGAACGCGTGACGTCACAGCGGCAGTGAGCAGGCCTGAAATCTAGGTGCCATTGCGCATACCCGCATACCGCGGCCCGTGGTATACGGGTATGTGCCATACGTGTATAAAGGAAAGGGTTTGATGATGTACGCGACAGGATTTTCACGTTATTAATGGCATGACCAGCCAGACATTTATTTGTTTATTTATTTATTTATTTGAATACTCACCATGTAATTTGCGGCGTTACAGAGAGGAGTGGTGCTACAAGTTAGAAATGGCAGTCTTGAATGATGCATGATCAGGGTTGCTGGCGATGGAGGCTGGAAGGTGGTTCCATTCAGATGAAGTATTCGGCACGTAGGAGTGGAAGTAGAAGTTGGTATGGCAGAATGGCACGTGAACTTTGAAGTTATGGTCGACGCGAGATGAAAAGTAAGAGGGTGGCGAGTACAATGTGCGTTTTATTTCAGGATTCATGAAAAAGATTTTGTGGAGGAGGCATAGGCGGGCCTGCTTCCTCCTGTTAGAAAGAGTAGGGAGATCTAGAGAAGGTTTTATTGATGTGATACTAGCGGTACGGAAGTAATTAGCAACAACAAAACGAGCTGAGCAATTTTCGATGGTTTCTAGTGCATTAACAAGTATACAAGAATGAGGATCCTAGATTGAAGAGGCGTACTCGAGTTTAGATCTGACTAGTGTTTTATAAAGAAGTTTTAATGAAGCAGGCGCTAATGAAAAGTTACGACGCAACAAGTAGAGAGCGCGGTTTGCATTGTTAATCACATAATTAATAAGATTATTCCATATTGAGTTGTTATCTATATGAAAAGCTAGATATTTGTAAGCACTGACAGATGGTAACTGAAAATTAGTAATTGAATAAACAGGGCTAGTGTAATCAGAACTTCCTCGATAGATCCTCATTATTTCATACTTCTTAATATTTATTTTCATGGACCAGAGTGAGCACCAAGAGGTAATGTTGTCAAGATCAGATTGAATTTGTGAGGAATCATGCGGGTTAGTTATTATGCGGTAGATGACACAATCATCGGCAAATAGCCTAATTATTGATGTAACGCAGGATCGGAACGTCATTAATATAAATTAGAAAGAGTAAGGGTCCAAGGACAGAACCTTGCGGCGCACCAGATGTTACGGAACAATTGCGTGAGTTATGACCGTTAGCTGTTACATGTTGTGTTCCTGTTCGACAAGAAGCATTCAATCCACCGTAATATTTTTGAGTCAATATTTAGCATGCTTAGTTTTTGGTAACAGTAAACGGTGAGAAACGGTGTCAAAAGCTTTTTGAAAACCCAGAAAGATATAGTCGATGATGGAGCCAGTGTCAGATGCTGAAAATAAGTCGTCAGTGAAGAGAAGTAGCTGAGTTTCGCATGAGTAGTGTTTCCTAAAACCGTGGTGACTGTTCTGAAATAAGTTATTAGATGTGAAGCATCTTATGGCGAAGCTTTAATCCGGTGGT
The DNA here is from genome assembly GCA_030522465.1 of Rhipicephalus appendiculatus. Lineage (NCBI taxonomy): Eukaryota > Metazoa > Arthropoda > Arachnida > Ixodida > Ixodidae > Rhipicephalus > Rhipicephalus appendiculatus. Next base: position 7,322 of record JALIZH010013154.1, read on the forward strand.
GGTGGTGGTGTGCCGGCGTGACCACCCTTACTGCGCATGCGCAAACATTTCAAAAAAAAATAAAAATAAAACACCTCCTCTCCCCCCTCTCTCTCCTCTAGGCATCCCTCCCCGCGGCAACCACACCCTCACTGCGCATGCGCCTCCCCACCTCTCTACCCTCCTACGTTCCCCCCCTCTCTCCTCCAGGCATCCCTGCCCGCGGCGTCCATACTCCCACTGCGCATGCGCGTCCCCCCCTCTCTCTCTCCTACGCTCCCCCCTCTCTCCTCTAAGCATCCCTGCCCACGGCGTCCACACTCCCACTGCGCATGCGCGTCCCCCCCCCCTCTCTCCCCCCCCCTCTCTCGCCTCGCGACGCCGACGCAGGCAGCGTCTGCTAGCGAGTTTCTTGGTTGAAAAAACTGACTGCTCGCGCTGCACAACCGTTCACTGGCCACCCCGTATATATGGCAATGGATCTTTACCTCCAAGGTGGTGCCCGGTGGGAGATTTCTTCCTGTGCGTTGTTGAACAATAAAAATTCGCAGCGTGCGCGTTAACTAAAAGCGGACTGCGGGTCTCTGTGTCCAGTCGGAGTCTTCTGTCTCTCATTGCCCATTAGCAGCGATTGGCATGTTCCAATAGGAAACACCGCTCCATGACTGCGTGCTTTGCGCCTCCCCAGTTTTCTGTCCTGCGCAACGCTGCGATGAGCACCAGCGTCAACGCCACCGCCAATGTAAGCGTTAGCGCCCGCTGCTTCACATCTACACATGGTTCCCTTTAGCGGGAGATGGTGTAATTTTTTTTCTTCGAGAAATGTAATTAAGTTAGAATATATATGTTCGAGAACCTTACATAAAATACTAGTCAAAGTATTTTATCAAAGTCAAAGTATCTTAATCAAGTATCCTATGAGGCAGGCGTCATGTCGACAACACGACATGAGGCCTGCCTCGGAGGAGTATATATGCGATATTTATAAAATTAGATAGCCAGCACTGCAACCACAATTTACCCTTCGCCGACATATTACGCCTGCATAGGGTCTCTTTGTAAAGCAATTCCGAGATCTGGCTTGGCTCTGTGGTAGAGTACTTCATTGCCACGCAGACTGCTTGGGTTCGATTCCTGCTGGGACCCTGATATTTATTATTTGCATTCGTCGGGCAAAGCTGTCGACGGCAGTTTTTCTTAACGCTCTCGCCTTTATATTACTGATGTCTCTCCTCGCCCTTCCTGGGTACACATAAATTGTCAAACACCGGTGGCGCATACCCGCATATACGCGGCCCGTGGTATACGGGTATGTGCCACACGAGTCTGCAGAAAAGGGTTTGACGACGTATGCGACAGGATCTTCACGTTATTCACGGCATGACCAGCCAGACATATTTTGGTCGACCCCAAGTTAAGGAGGCGATCACGAGAGCACCCAGACGTAGGCGGCTCGGTAGATAGATAGATAGATAGATAGATAGATAGATAGATAGATAGATAGATATAGATAGATAGATAGATAGATAGATAGATAGATAGATAGATAGATAGATAGATATAGATATAGATAGATAGATAGATAGATAGATAGATAGATAGATAGATAGAAACGCAAAAGAAAAGTGCTTACAGCACGCAAAAAATTGCTTCGCATCTAAAACGCCCCCTTCTGAAACACGCTCGTATTCATTGGTCGTTGTACCGTGTCTACCCTTGCGCAGCAATCCCTCTCGAAATGGAATACCAACTAGCCCGTACCCACATTTCACTTCTTCAAGACGCCACCATGACGTTCCTGTGCCAACAAAGACGACACTATGCCTTTTTCTACGCGAAACGCTTCTCTGATGTCCACCAGCTCCAGCGACGAGTTGGACACCAGCATCTCCGTGATGCGGGTTAAGGCGTCCGAAGGTAGCTGCGGCGCGTCGAAAATGGACTGGACGAGAGGCGCCATGTACAATGTGAACTTCTTGAGAGCTTTCTTTACCGTTAGGGCATCGATGATTGCCGCGATACATTCGTCACTGCTGCACGAATAAGAAAGCCGTTGCAAGGATTTTTCTTCCGAATGTAGCTGACAACATCCTTCCCGAATCCACTTCCCGCTCTGACGCAGCTCAAGTCCAACGACAGCAGGCTTCTAATTACTTGGCAATCAGCAATGCCCAGATGCCTACCTTCGCAATGAAGGGGATGGAAAATACTTTCTCTCAGCGAAGGAATTTCCTCCAGGCTGTCAAAAGCGATACTGAAGCAGGGTTGCCAATCGTAGGGTAATTACCCTACTTGTGCGGTATCTTCGAAATTTTTTCGGGCAGCGTGAGGTAGTAGGGCGGTAATACGACTTTCTTATCAGACGTAGAGTAATTTCCAATTTTCGCTCGTCATCGATCAGCGGAAGATGTGGACGTTCGACGCGACATCCCCGAGGGTGAATTCCTAAATACATCCAAAAACTAAATCGTTCGAAAGAACTGGCACCGTCTTAAATCGCGTGTCACCAGCATAGGGCAGACGCCAAAAATAATACGTCAGTCCTTCGAGGGCGGGACGATCAATACAATCTATGGAGAAGACGAGAGAGGAGGTGGTTTTCGCCTTCTAGTGATCTTAATCGAGTGCGTAAGGCACCATGCGAGTTTTTGTCGATGAATCTGAATAGGGGGGGGGGGGTGAAAGAGCGTTCCTTTTATGACGGGGGGCGGTGACCTGCTCTTCACCAAGCTCAAGATTTTTTATTGATGTTATTAATATTACGTTAACGCATAACCTTGCCAACATTAATTAAGGTTCGCATCCTATAAAAAAAAGCAATATGAATTCACAGGTGAACTTTCTAAGCCTGAGCGCACATTAACGTCGGTACATCTGTTTTTTTTTTTTTTTTTTTTTTTTTTTTTTTTTTTTTTTTTTTTTTTTGCTATCTGCGTACTTTTTCGCCACGAATCCCCCCAGTCATCTTTTAATTATTTATATCGCCGATCTGTTTACATTTACAATGTTGTCCCTAACACCCAAGGGTTCATGCAGGAAAGTGCCCTGACACACACCCGGGTGGATGTCTTCGCATTCATTGAAACATGCTCCGTCGTTTCCATACCTTCCCGGCGCATGTTCATTTCTCTTCACTGCTGAATCTGGCTTTATAACTATGACAACCCGACCTCGCTTCAAACAGCAAAGCAAATCCCCTTGAATCATGTTATAAAGTGTACCCTTGCTTATTTCGTATGTATCCTTGCGATGGTAACCCAGAGCCGGCTTTCTTTCCAACACTGCTGTCCAATATATATTTTCCGCCTCTCTGACGTTTCGCTCAACGCTCTTTGTCGCCATAGCGCTTACACTGCCAGCCGTATACTTGCTGATGAGTCTCCTAGTTGTTTTTTTCAACTGTGTAGTCAGCCCTCTTCACATACAAATACCTGAACACCTTCTATTCCCATACTCTGCCTTTCATGATCCTTACTCTGTCTTCAAAATTTTTTCCAACCAATTTTCAAAGTAGCTACCCACTTCAGCGCCTATAGGTCTAAATGTGGTGCAGTGATGTGTAACCCTTTTAAGGCGAAATCCTTTAATGTCTCATGCCCACGTCCGTCCGGTGTGCGTCCGTCCGGTGTCCGTCCGGCGTCCGTCCGTACGTCCGTCCACACCCCCCACTGCGCATGCGCCAACCCATTAAAAAAATAAAAATGAAAAACCTCCTCTCCACTTCTCTCTCCTCTAGGCATCCCTCCCCGCGGAGGCCTCACCCTCACTGCGCATGCGCGTCCCCTCCTACGCTCCCCCCTCTCTCCTCCAGGCATCCCTGCCCGCGGCGTCCACACCCCCCACTGCGCATGCGCGTCTTCCCCTCTCCTACGCTCCCCCCTCTCGCCTTGCGACGCCGACGCAGGCAGCGTCTGCTAGCGAGTTTCTTGGTTGAAAAAACCGACTGCTCGCGCTGCACAACCGTTCACTGGCCACCCCGTATATACGGCAATGGATCCTGACCTGCAAGGTGGTGCCGGTGGGAGATTTCTCCTGTTCGTTGTCGAACGATATAAAATTTGCAGCGTGCGCGTTAACTAAAAGCGGACTGCGGGTCTCTGTGTCCAGTCCGAGTCTTCTATCTCTCATTGCACATTAGCAGCGATTGGGATGTTCCAGTAGGGAAACACCGGTCCATCACTGCGTGCTTTGCGCCCCCCAGGTTTCTCTCCTGCGCAACGCTGCGATGAGCGCCAGCGTCAACGCCGCCGCCAGTGTAAGCGTTAGCGCCTGCTGCTTCGCATCTACACATGGTTCCCTTTAGCAGGAGATGGTGTAATCTTTAAGGCGAAAGCCTTTAATGTCTCATGCTCGCGTCCGTCCGGTGTCCGTCCGACGTCCGTCCGGCGTCCGTCCGGCGTCCGTCCGTCCGTCCGTCCATCCGAGCTCTGGCACGGAGCCAGGTGGCCGCCGGGATGCGCAGACGGACGCTGGTCGCGTCGGACTCTATAGCGCTCGCGCTTTACTTGCGTAGCACCGCTGTGGCCAGAGTTTGCAATCATTCTGACCGACGCCGTCTCAATGGACCCAGGCGTTCACGGAATACACTTTCCAATTTACAAAGGGTCCGTCAATTTAAGAGCTGGAACGCGGATGGCGTTTCCACGATGCGCAAAGCGCGAGAAAATACTAACGCATGCGAACGGAGGAAGATGAGTCTCGCGTCTCGCTGCGATTCGCGGTAAAAAATTAAAGAAGAAACACGCACCCATTCGGTTTGTGGGTTATCCCACTGAGAGTGTAAAAGAAAAGAGACATGGCATAATCAGTGGTCACACGCTTTCGCCGAACGCACTTTGGAATGTACAAAGTGTCCTTCAATTTTTATCGTTACACTGCGCTATTTTTAGGTGTAGGGTAAAATGTATGGTAGTAAAAAATTGTATAAGGTAAAGCAGGGTAATTTTGACCGTGACGTAGGGTATTTTTAAAAGTTGGTTGGGCACGCTGGTGAGAACCCGAGAGTAGGTTGGGTAATGCGCGTGCGCATTGGCGGCTGACGAATAAAATTTGTTCGGTCCCCAACTTTAACGCCCGTATTCACAAACGAAACCTATCCTTAAATTATGACTTCCCCAACGTGAGTTCGGAGCACGACTTCCCAAGTTGGAGCTTCTTCGTTTCGACGGGACCGTGACCAAGTGGCAACCCTTTTGGGGATATGTTCTTGCACTCTGTGCACAAGAACCCAAGACTTTCCAACGCAGACTGGTTTCACTACTTGGTCGCACTACTGGATGGACCTGCAGCTCAAGCCGTCGCAGGTATTCAGGTGACAGATTCTTGCTACAATGAGGCGCTGGAAATTTTGAACCATCGGTTCGGAAATCAGGAAATTATTGAGCATAAATACCTGGACTACTTGCGCACGCTCCGACCAGTGAAACTGGCGAGCGATGTGGCTGCTCTGCGCAAGCTTTTCGACACAGTGCGACTAAATAGGAGGAGACTGCATAGTCTTGGAATCACTGAGTCTTCGTACGTGGCTATGCTGAATGAAGTGCAGCTCAAAGTCATGCCAGCTGACATCGTTGTCGATTACTACAAAAAAGTCACAGTTCCGCCACTAGGGCGAAGCAATGAATGCGATAGCAAGAAATTAGTTTGTCACACGAAGAACGACAAGCAGCTCGATACTTGGAACGCGCCGCTGCAGCACAAAGAAGGACGCTGGAAAAGGACGCATAGGTATACACAGGACAAGCGTGAACTAACAACTGTCACAGTTGTTACGTGTTTGTATTTGAGCAACGCGCTGAGAGTGTCCACAATGCAGAAGCCGACGCTGTTGTTGTTGTTGCCTCTGACATGGCTCATATCTACTCAGGTGGATTGGCTAAGGATTGGTTTTATTGTTACGTGAATGGACGTCGTCCATTCACGGACGTCGTCTATGTAACACAGGCATGTTGACCACTTGAACTCTTGTAGCAGAGAGTCCATCATGCGCTCCAACGTCGTTGGGGCGTTGCAGAGACCGAATGGCATAACCTTGAATTGGTACAAGCCATCCGGAGTGATGAAATCAGTCTTTTCTTGGTCTTTCTCGTCCACAGCAATCTGCCAATAGCCGGAGCGAAGGTCTATTGATGAAAAGTATCGTGCACCGTAGCAGGCTGCGGAGTGAGGGGTCACTGGTTCGAATCCCCGGTCAGGTGGTTTGGAATTTTTTTCTACTGATTTATTTTTCTTTATGCCTGTTTTATGTTTACACATACATATACATATCCGGGACATGACGGCGTCGACAGACGGCGACGGCAAAAATCAGCCGAGAGTGTCCATATAATTGCTATCGCAATAAAAGAAAGTATGGAGAACGCGACGGAAACCAGCCAGGCTTCCTGTGATCAGGAACTAGAACAACTGATGAAGTTTCTCCGCATAGAAGTTGAATGTCGAGAGAAGAGTTCTTTAGTCAAGAATTTCCCAAGGTCATCAGACAACCTAGTTCCGGTATTCAACAGATCATTCAAGAAGCCGTCTGCGACACCTGCTGCGTCGGTTCTTCAGAACAAGACACTATCTTCCCTCCCGTCCTGTTTTAAATGCGAAGCATTTCTTTGCGTACTGCAAGCACTTTGAGCGCTTCTATCTATCTATCTATCTATCTATCTATCTATCTATCTATCTATCTATCTATCTATCTATCTATCTATCTATCTATCTATCTATCTATCTATCTATCTATCTATCTATCTATCTAGCCGCCTACGTCTGGGTGCTCTCGTGATCGCCTCTTTAACTTGGGGTCGACCAAAATTAGTATGAGAGTGTAAGATGATTTGACGAATCTGTTTGGCTGGTCATGACTTGAGTAACATCAAAATCTCGTCGTTTACGTCGTCAAACTCATTTCTCCAGACACGTGTGGCTCATACCCGTATACCACGGGCTGCGGTATGCGGGTATGCGCCTTAGGTGTTTGACAATTTATATCTACCCTGGAACGGCGAGGACTGACATCGGTAATTTAAATGGGAGAGCGTTAAGGGGACCGACAACCAATTTTTATGGTGCCTATTTTTTTAGCGCAACGAAAAGCTTACCGGTCAGTGAGTCTAACCACGGAATGGTCAAGTGGAAAACGCCGCGAAACATTTGTAATCAAAAATTTTCTATCTGCGGCGAATATGAAGTCGTATACTCACATGCCGCAAACAGTGAGCGCGAGAGCGGTTCGTGTTCGAGCGCGCTGGTTTACTGCGCATGCGTACACTCCACGCACATGCGCCGCGGCTCGACTTGGTCCACTGGCGGCCGCGACAGCAGCGCCGCTTCTCACCGTGCAACTCCTTTTACGTCGTAAGCAGCACAGAATTGAGCGGGGCTGGATAACAAGATATATATCTTAATTTTGAGGACTGGCGCGCACGACAGCATCGGACTACGTGACTACGTACAGCAAAGTGATTGACTCCATATTCCATCATGGCCTCCGAGATGGCGGGCGCGCGGCGGGTTTTTCTCCGGCCGTCCCAATCGCACGGAGAGAGCGTATTTCCCGAGGTGGGCGTGGCCCGCTCTTTTCTCCGCACCGCGGCGCACTTACTTGGGATCGGAAAAGCTGCGGCGCTGTTGGCGCAGCTTGCATGTGGCGAGGAAAAGAATGGTTTTGTGCTTTTACTAACCTCGCGCTGATTTGGAAATGTCTGGTCAAGGTGTACGAGAGGCCAAGTCAATGCCGGGGCCTATCAATCCTCAAATGGTCTTTTTTTTTTTTTTTTGCTGTAGATTTGCACCGCCTTTATTAGAGCACTTAGAAAAGCGATGCCTCTGCAAGAGATCCGCATGTGCTAGAAACTTACTATACTTCGAAATTTGCGGGCTGTATAGTATGGGGGGCGCTAGCGAAGGAGAAAAAAAAGAAAGAACGATGATGAGGCTGGGCGTGATGACCCCCGGGGTTCGCGCTCGCCCTGCCGCTCAAGACCGATCAGTCGTTGCCGGGCCTTCGTAAATTAAACGCGTTCTTCGTAATTAAACGGGCCTTCGTAATTAAAAGCCGACCAAACTCTGCATCAGCAATCGTCATGCTCTCTCCTCGCGATGTCGCCGGCGCCATCAAGTCTGGCGCGAAAGCCGCGCTCGCATAGCGCACAATGCTTCGCACTCGCCCACGAGGCTTCCCCAGTTTCCCTTTCCAACTACCTCCCGTCGCGCCGCAGGAGACAGGGAGGAGGTTGCAGGCGGTCGCCACACGTCTAGACCGTGGTCTAGACTGAAAGGCGCCGGTTCTGCAACGACCGCGGACTGGTTACAGGCGCGTTTTGTTCATTTATGATCGATCGATTGATTTGGATGCAGTCGAGAGCACAGTAAATGAACACGATACTGATATTGCCATGTTGCTACCAAAACGTAAGCAAAATCCGGATGACGAAAAAGGAGGCGATGACAACTCAGGCACTTTCACTGTGAACGACGTGTGGAGTAAACGTAGACGGCTAATCGAAGCCTTCAACAATATTCCTGCAAAATTACTTATCATCTTACTTCAGTGACATCACCAGGGCACTCAGTTATCTAGAGCGTAACCGTGCTTCGGTTGACCAACTCATAAATATCCGTACGCGATCAAATAGCAAGACGATGTGTCACGATAGGAGTGCAATATGATTCAACGACGAAAATTAGCCCAGTTTTCACCCATACACGTCTCCAGAAAGGAAGCATGCTAGAACACCCCTGTATATTTCTCCAATCAAGGTATTTCGCGCCGAGACAAAACGGACCGTAATGAAAAAAAAGTAACACTACCACAGACGAATTGATACCTCCTTACAATAATTTATATCAGGAAAATTCAGTAGTTGCCGTGCTTTTCACCGTAAATTGGACCAAAATAAATGCAGTAACAGAAAAAAAAATACTTGCCTTCAGTGCATCCAGAAGATTCTGGCGGCAGTGCTTGCTCGTACGCAGAAAAAAAAAAACATGCGCACGCTGTAATCCCGCGCGCTCTGCTATCTGCCGCGGTCTCCGCTGCCGCCGGAATCCCAAGTGAGTGCGCCATCTCGCGGTAGCCGGGCGCGCGACGCGATGTACGTTTTTTTGCTGGGGAGCGCGGCGATTGGGACGGCCGGAGAGAAACCCGCCGCGCGCCCGCCATCTCGGAGGCCATGATTCCATAATCCAGCTTCAAGGCTCTTCCGCTGGGCTGCGCGACATGACGGTTTTTGTCACTTTTAAGTACGATTTAAAAGTACAAATCTTAGTCACAATGCGAAAAAAATGCTGGAACCTGTCACTATATTTCACGGTCTTTTTATTTCTACTAGGATCTAATTACATGTTCTGGCCAGTTGTCGGTCCCTTTAAGAAAAACTGACATCCGTGGCGTTGACATTGGTAATTTAAATTCGAGAGCGTTAAGAAAAACTGACATCGGCGACGTTGACCCGACGAAGGCAAACAGTAGAAATCAGAGTCCCAGCAGGAATGGAACCCAGGCATTCTCCATGGCAATCAAGTATTCTACCACAGAGCTACGTCCGGTCTCGTAACTGCTTTGGAAAAAGACGCTATGCAGGCGTAATGTTGGTGAAACGTCAAATATGCTTGCAGTACTGGCTATCTAATTTTTAAAAAAAAATTATATATGTGCACCTATGATGAAGAAGTCATGTCAGGTTCACGTCCATTGTATACCTAAATGCCATCCGCTGTAGTTGGTTTACTTAGCACTATCCATGACTACCATCCTCGCAAGCACAAGGCTACATATCAGCTTTCCGCTTCTGGTGTTGGTAATTACTCATGTTTCTCTTGGCATCGTTACTCAACGGTGAACAACTGGTTGTACGAAACATGTGCGACTGTTCAACATATGTCTGTGCGTACAACATTTGTACATATATTCAACGTCATTTCGTAATGTTTCGCTCAATAAAAAAAATTACAACGCAGTCACCTCACCTCCGTATGCTTCGCATAACATGGATTCCCGTGGTACTTGGGATCTGCCTAATTTTTTTAGATGTGAAGCATCTTATGGCGAAGCTTAATCCGGTGGTGGTGGTGGTGGTGGTGTGCCTCGAGGCCTCACTTACTGCGCATGCGCAAACCCTTTCAAAAAAAAATAAAAATAAAAAAAACCTCCTCTCCCCCTCTCTCTCCTCTAGGCATCCCTCCACGCGGCAACCACACCCTCACTGCGCATGCGCCTCCCCTCCTCTCTCCCCTCCTACGCTCCCCCCTCTCTCTCCTCTGGGCATCCCTGCCCGCGGCGTCCACACCCCCCACTGCGCATGCGCGTCCCCCCCTCTCTCTCCTCTCCTACGCTACCCCCCCTCTCTCGCCTCGCGACGTCGACGCAGGCAGCGTCTGCTAGCGAGTTTCTTGGTTGAAAAAACCGACTGCTCGCGCTGCACAACCGTTCACTGTCTATCCCGTATATATGGCAATGTATCTTGACCTCCAAGGTGGTGCCGGTGGGAGATTTCTCCTGTGCGTTGTTGAACGATAAAAATTCGCAGCGTGCGCGTTAACTAAAAGCCGACTGCGGGTCTCTGTGTCCAGTCGGAGTCTTCTGTCTCTCATTGCCCATTAGCAGCGATTGGCATGTTCCAGTAGGAAACACCACTCCATCACTGCGTGCTTTGCGCCTCCTCAGTTTTCTCTCCTGCGCAACGCTGCGATAGCGCCAGCGTCAACGCCACCGCCAGTGTAAGCGTTAGCGCCCGCTGCTTCACATCTACACATGGTTCCCTTTAGCGGGAGATGGTGTAATTTTTTGTTTCTTGCGCGCCCGCGGCGCATAACGCTGCCGCGTTGGGCACTGTTCATCGGAAGGCATTATAATCGCGATGCGCGTGTTTACTTGAAATAAAAAATGTCGAAGGTCATTCAGGGGACCCTTAAAGCCGACGAAAGCTGTGTAATAGGCAAGTATGCATCATTAACGAAGGCAAAGTGTGCAAACAAGGACGCAACGCAAACTAGGACGCAAAAGAAGAGAAGGAATATATTTATAATCCCAATAAGGAGAAATAGAGGGAAAATAAAATTTCAGTGGAATTCTTTTTTGCATTTTTTATCACATTTTTATTCATCGTGCATGCAAGAAGAATAATAGCAGTAGAAATATGCACAGCACTTGCTCGGTGTATTTTCTTTGACATTACTTTCTGCGTTTTTTTTTTATTTTTTTTTATTTTTTTTATTTTTTTGATGCGCTGCTTTGTATTTGGGGCGCCGTCGCTCCGCAAGCACCTTTGGCTGTGTCAGTCGCATCGTTGCGCTATGTGTAGTAGCCAGGGACAAGGGGGGTCTAGTAGGTAATATCCTCGCGTGAAATCGTCTTCCTCCTTTAAAGACGAGAACTTCGGAAGGGTGTGTTTGTACGCGCCGATGTCACCCGATAGCAAAAGCGCCTCCAACAGTGACCACTTTTCCTTCTGAATCTCTTGATTGGCATCTTCTATCCAGTCGAAGCCATTTAACGCTAAACCATCTGTGGTTTCTTTCAGTTCGAAGCCGCATGAAGTCAACAGTTGCTCAAATTCTCGCTTGTCCTTGACGGCGTTTTCCAGCTTAGAAAAGGCCGCGCGAGCGGCTTCGTGGTGTTTGCCGTGCACGCTCTCTACGGCCTCCTCAACTGTAGCAGTCTGGCTCCTAATTCTGGCGCGCACTTCTTCGACGTTCACTTGTTTGTCCGCCCTTTTCAGTATCATGCCTTTCAGTGCCACGATGAGAGCGTCCTTGTAGCTGCTGAAAATGGGAAACGTCTCTTCGACGTAGTTTGTTATCTTCCGGATCACGTCCGGATACTTGTTCAGCCCACCGATGGACGGTACAATTTTCTTCAGCAGGATGCGACACAGGGCGGCGCCCAATTTCTCCAGTGCCTCTGGCGACTCGAGTGCGGTGTCTCTCAATAACCACCGCCTTTTCAGGATGCTTACGGGAAGGGAGCCCACCTGTCCGTGCAGGTCATGGTCTAAAAAGTTCACGTCGTCGTTAAACAATGCATTTTGCGCACCGAAGTCTTCCAGCTTGTATGAAAACATGCAGTTGGCCTTGAGGTTCATCAGCTGCACGTACTCGCTATACTCAGCGGGAAACGGCACGTTGCTGAACAGCCTTCGAAAGCGATCGTTGGCCATGTAAAGTAGAATTTCTTTGCGTAGTGCGGCCTTGTCGGTCACGAACTCGGACAGCGTGGGTACCATCATCAACTTCTTCTGCCCGGGAGCCATGGTGCCCTCGATACATGGCAATTTATTCGATGCGGTGATGACGCTTGAGTTTCCCATCTTCTGTTTCAGTTCCTGCGCATCTCCTTCATCCCCGTCGAGCAAGGAAAAGTTGCTTTCGACGAAGAAACGCACCTCCAGGTTGCTTTCCGTGAACGTGGAATGCCACCTTGCGCCGTCTTTGCATGATTCAAAAGTTTGAGGGATTGCTCGAACCAGCTTGTTATTTTTCCCGAACAGCATGTTCAAGATTGACAGAAACAAGGACTTCCCGCTGGTCTCTTGGCCGTGCATGAGCATTATAATTCCGCCGTTACTGTCGGTCGACAGTCCCAGCGCCAAATACTGCATGACCATACTTGCTTGCTCCTTGGACCCAAATATTTCGATGAAAATGGTCCACACCAATTGCTCCCATGTCAGCTCGCGTTCGACAAAGACGACCGGCCCACCATCGTCGTCCTCGTCCGAGCATTGCATATCGGCCATCGTGGTCGCATTGTCGAGCGATATGACTTGACTCCGCAGGAGCAATCTGATTGCCGCGAGATCTGTGCATCGGTCTACCACTTCCGATATTTCCGGTGGATTATTTACCACAAAATATGCTGAGACTGAGTTCCCTTGGAGCACTGTTTGCACAGCTGCTGCAGCCTCGTCATCCAAAGCCTTCCTTTGACCGTCACGACCTGGCATGAAATAGGAGAGGAAATCTTTCTCGATGAGTGACGACAGCTCGTTCTCGTCCATAGCAGTGCCGTAATTCATCTCCTCAAGGTCACTCACTAACCTGCTGCCATTCTCTAGTGCGTTTTTGTACTCGGCTAGTCTGCCACTCGACATCATCTCATCTCGCAGAGAGCACAGCATCTTCTCCACCAACCTTCTTCGATACTGCATGCCACCGCGAATCGGGTGAACCTCGACGAAAGTGTGTTTAACGGTCTCTCCAACACCCTAACTTCAAGTCGCATTCACTTCGCAAATAGCTATATTAGTCGGGACCCCACGCTTCAAATTTGCACGTCTCCAGGTTGTACCGCAGCTTCTCGGGCAAAACGAGGTGGCGGCGTGTGGTGAGCAATTCTTCCACCGTAGGGATTCTCTCCGGCCATAACCTCCTAAATTCTTCCGCCGAAATTCCCAATGCGGAGAGCAGGCTAAGAAAGGAGAGGTTTTGGTTGTAGGGCAGGGGTGGGAAATAAAGTAGAGGAGAAAAAAAAAAGAAAACGTTATTCACGTATGAGAAATGTTAAAGGAACCTGTATACTTTTGACTGTGCAGTGAAATATTTTTAAAAAGTTCGGAAGATGCCCACGCCTTGTGATCCAGGCAGCTTTTTTCACACAGCACAAGCTGGTTTGTGTGCACCGGATATGTCGGAAATTACGCCATTTCTACTAAATACATGCGAAAAAAGTCTGAGACGAGACGTCGTCATCAAGAAAACTATGAGGAATAATAAAAGTACACGGCTCCTTTAGAATACACAAGGGAGAGCACAGGGGAGAGCGTATACGCTCTAGCGAGTCAATGAGAATACTACATCAGTCACTCCGTCTTCTTCATTTTCCTGTGCTGCCTTCTGCCATTTTGGTAGGGGTCGAAAGAACCGTTATCGCCAGAACAAAATCTTCCGAGATCAAGAGGTGGTTCGTGACTTTACCACTAGGCGAAAGGTGCATGCATTCTGGCATCGTGAAAAATGCGGATTACACTGCTAATTCCCATTGTTTTCTTTTTCTGGTCGCCTAGACATCACTACATCTTCGACATGCTGAATTAGTCGCCGCCAGTGCTATCCGTTTCAAAGCCGAAAGACTTCATTCACTTCAGTTCACATTCAATTTTCTCTTAATTCCCTTTAATGTTAGATTTACTGTTAATTCCCATTGGATACCCTCAATTTCAGATGTCATTGACTAGAATTCGGCATTTAATTTTCTGTGAAATCACAAGTGATCACTTTTCGTAAATTTTAAATCACATGTGATTCGCCTTCAAATCCTATTCGATATCCTTCCTTTACCTTACCATGGTTCATCTTATGCGCTGATGATCACTTCTAATCAGCTGGCGTACCCTTGTTGCATCATTTCCCATTCCACCCCACAAGACGCTTTCTGCTTGTCCCTTGGTGTTGTGTCACGACATCTGTCAGCCAATTACACGCCACATGATGGTGGATTTTTCACTCATAATCAACGTCGCTCATCGTGAGCCATACAAAATTTCCATCTTAATTAAATGAGGTAAATGTGCTTGTTTTGTCGAAGCCATTAAAATTATTTCCTTAGCAAAAGTAAAGTGACCCTAATGCAAAACTTAGTGGTCTGAGAATGCCAGTCGCACCGACTGTGTGGGTAAGGTTTTGATTAACTGTGAGGCGTCTTCTATGTTTCACACTCTATATAATAATCTTTATCGCCCCCCTCCCCGAAGCTTTGTGCATCTCAAATGGTATTGCACTGCCTCGGGGATATGCCGAGCATCACGGCCGCATGCGCTAAGCAATTAAAAAAAATTATCCTCCATAGTGAGAGGTGGCGTACTCTTGCGTACATGCAATATAGCAATCCTAAAAATTGCGGCTTGTGTCATTTCTAACCGATCTGCTTTGCCGTCAGCCATTTCATGCTTATCTTTGCTCTGCAACCATTATTTTTCAGTTTTATCTGGATACCCGTATGATTTCGTCTGAGTGTCAAGATGTTCTCGTCGGAGGGGCTGGATCACGATCCTGGGTTTGGCTCAAGGTCCCTTTAAGGTCACCGACAACCGCAGCTAAAAGCATTTCATGTGTGAAATGAGGACACACACGTGTGATTCATTCCGGACAAGATAAAGAGCAAACAAAAAGCACAAGGCAGAATCTTGATGCCTGGAGTTTCACACGCCAAAAACGCCGGTATACCAATAGGAGGCGCACCATAGTGGGCGACACCGGATTAGTTTTGACCACGTGGTACGATCTGACGTGCACTAAAATCGATGTGTGCCGGTGTTCTTGCATTTCGCCGGCATGCGGCAAAAATAAATTACGTTAATGTATTCTGATATGCAATGTCGGTTGCCGAGAGCGCGCATGTATCTTAAAAGGTTTAGTAACATTTTCAGCCTCCAAAAACGCACACGCATTCCAGAGTTCGCGAAGGAGCGTTAACGGACTTCGCATTTGAGGCTACATTAGATTTCATTTGTTTGTACATACATTTCTTCAGAACACTAGTTTCAGGAGACCCAGGTAACATGCGCAATGTGGCCATGAATCACACCACGCACGTTTTGAACAGTGAAGCTGCACTACCCGGAGGGGGGGGCGAAAAAAAAGAAACAGTGAGTTATCGCCCACACACTCCATTATGAAGGTGCCAAATCCAAGAGTTGTGTGACCATGCGGAATTGGGAGATATTCGGGGTGCACAGCAGGTCCCCGCGTCCTTGTTACAGCAGCTTCGCTAACGTGTGTCGGCAAACTCCGGGCTCTGTGACCTAGAAAGATTGAGCATACCGAATCGATAAGTGTTCCATAGGTGTAGCCAGGAGGGGCGAGGGTTCATACCATAACACCCCCCCCCCCTCGCGAAATGTTCACTTGTGCATGCGTATAGACAGACACATAACACCCCATGCACGAAATAAAATTTTGTACACCCCCCCACTAAAAAAAATTAATAAATAAATTGACCGCGTATCTGCGTGCTTCGCTGCAAATTTGGTCGAAAGACGATAGACTTCTGCTGGCCGTACTACATGAGTCCTGGTTTCGTCCGGTGAGTGAGATAGGGACGCCATCTGGCAGTGGCGTCGGGAAACATGAGCTTGTGCAGAACCCAGGGCCACTGCCAGGTGGCAGCACCATATCGTCGGCAGAGGGCTTTTTCGTCCATAGCGTCGCATTTTCAGCGCAGCCTACGAAACACTAGTGTCTTTATATTTACGTATTTATGTATTTTCCAGTAAAGGAACACACTACCTAATTCTTACGTATTGATTTTGCGCCTCAGATATACGTAACCTTTGCTTTTTGATCGACAATGTTCACAAGTATGAACGCAGCTACCAGTTCAATATGGCTGGGCGTTCAGCAGGTGCTTAAACTTTGGCCGGGTGGCTCAATCGTGTGACAGACGACAGACAGAAAGACAGACCAAATTTCTGCGTTCAAGCATCCCAAGATTCAAAAATCCCGCAACACCACTGGACTGTTCCTATTAATGCGTGGGTTTGGTACTCTATTAAGAAATCGCTAAATGGTGCCCTCTCCTTTCAAAACCATCGTCAATTCTGGCTTGCTTGCGCTGCTGCTTGTCTTTCCTGCTCATATTTTCTGTCTTGCGCGACCACCGCGAGGGTAGTATGGCGAAGCCTCGAAGTCGGCCGTGATCGTCTCAGTGGTGCACCTTTGCAAACGGAAGAGCCTTCGGAGCTCTTCGTCACTGTAGCTGCACACCACACTTTCTACATACAGCCGCACCCGGTGGCGGTCTTCCCTGGAAATCTGTGCGGCAACCACGGCAGCAGCGAGATCTGAAGGCTTCTCCGCTTCTTCCTGACTGCAGATCCGACATTTCGCAGTCATCGTCATCAGACGCCAGCCCGGCTGCTACAAGCTCTGCGAGCGCGCCAAAATCTACTTTCGCGACAGCCATTGTCGTAGCAGACGATATCGCTGTGCGACGCGAGCGCCAGAGCCGGGTCAACGGCCGCGCCTGCCGGGATCGCTCGCATCGCGTGAAAATGGCGCCGTCAACGTCATTTCCTGTCAGCGAGGCGTCCGCGGCCTGCCGCCATAGCTCGGCAAACTCACTCATGAGTGCACTCAACTCACACTCACTCACACTCATTTGAACGTGGCGAGTTGAGTATGAGTGAGTACTCATGCGTGTGAGTGGACGTGAGTGTGAACGTGAGTGAGAACTCATGAGTGTGAGTGGTCGTGAGTGTGAACGTGAGTGAGTGCTCATGAGTGTGAGTGGACGTGAGTGTGAACGTGAGTGAGTGCGAAGGCTGAAAAAATTGTGGTGAGTGAGTTTGAGTGAGTACTCCCTTAAAGTGCCGACCTATGGAGCTCGGCACACTCACTCATGAGTGCACTCAACTCCACTCACTCACACTCATTTGAACGTGGTGAGTTGAGTATGAGTGAGTACTCATGCGTGTGAGTGGACGTGAGTGTGAACGTGAGTGATAACTCATGAGTGTGAGTGGAGGTGAGTGTGAACGTGAGTGAGTACTCATGAGTGTGAGTGGACGTGAGTGTGAACGTGAGTGAGTGCGAAGGCTGAAAAAATTGTGGTCAGTGAGTTTGAGTGAGTACTCCCTTAAAGTGCCGACCTATGCCTGCTGCTCGACAGGCTCGGGACTTGGTAAATCGAAGAAGAAGAATAACTTTTATTGAGGGAGAGGGATGGGGTTCAGGAGCTCGATGGGTGGGGCCCCATGTCCAAGGCTCCACTGGCGTGTGCCGCCAGCCGGACGTGGTCCAGAAGCGCTAGTTGCACCTCCGGGTCCGAGCTAGCGAGGAGTGCCTCCCATTGCTCCAAAGAGTTTTCTATTTTATACGCACGCTGTAAGCGATTGAGTTTATGTGGCCTTTTAATACATCCCCAAGAGATATGGTAGAGGGTCGGTGGCGAGTCGCGACACCACGGACAATCGCACCCATACAAAGTTGGATAAATTTTGTGCAATCGCAATAGATTTGGATAGACCCCCGTTTGAATTCTACGGAGGTCTATGGCGTCTTCCCCTTTAAGAGATTTGTGGGGAGCGCCATATTTCTGCCGTGCGCGACGCTGATGAGCAAGAAGCTCTCGCGGAGCCAACCGAGCAGGATCGTTGTCTTCCTCCTCGCGAAAGGCATCGTGTGTTGTGTTGGGTGGTGGTAACAGGGAGGGAGGCTGGTGCCCCGCTCGGTTCGTGAGCGCGCGAGCTAGAGCGTCCGCCCTCTCGTTACCCTCTAGGCCTGCATGTCCCGGGCACCAGACCAACCTATAAGTGTTGTTCAATACGTTCCCTAAGAGGCTGCAAATTTTTGATGGGAGGCGGCCTTTCGTAAAGAGTCGGCACGCTTCCTGCGAATCCGAGATTATGGTGATGTACGCCTGCCCGACGTTTCGCTCTCGACTTTTAATCGCCAACGCGATGGCGAAAGTGGCTAGGATGATTCAGCGGATCACCTTCCACAAAAAGGGCATGAAGGAAAGCGATACTGTGCGTTTAGTGCAGGCGCTCGTAATGAGCAAATTGACATACAGCTTGCCATTCCACACGCTCAACAAGAGCGAGGAAGGAGAAGTAGATTCTATTATCAGAGGGGCTTACAAGGCGGCATTAGGCTTACCATTAGGCACTCCGACAGACAGGCTGCTTGAGATCGGCGTGCACAACACGTACGCCGAGCTGAAGGCAGCTACATTAATCTCTCAGAGGAACCGTCTCAGCCAGACGAAGTCGGGAAGGGAGATCTTGATAAGGGCGGGTATTCCACCACACCCCCAAAACCAGAAATACCAGAACCAGTCCGCAGGCATATCTCGATCGCCCCTATCCCTAGGAACATGACCAAGGAACAACATCACGAAAGGAGAGAGGAGCGCATAAAATGGATCAGAAAATTAGTCAGAGGTAATGAGAACGTGCTATACGTTGATGCTTCCAGATATAACTGGAAGCGCTCCGTAGTCACCATAGTAAGCAGCGACACGAGAAGCATGGTGTCCAGCGCATCCCTGTACACGCCTTCGATCACCAAGGCCTGGTAAATCGAAGAAGCTCCTTGCTGACTATTACAGGGTGCAATGCTTCTAATGTCGCCGTTACGGAAGTGGTGTGGGATAGTGACATGCTCGAGCGCAAACTACGCAAGCTTTTAACGGCAGACCGCGAAAAGACGAACATATCATAAAAGCGATAACCGCTATCGCCGCGACGGCTCCATCGGGGTGCGATCGTTACAAGTGAAGAAAAAACAAAGTAAAAGTTTCTTTGACCGAATTCAGTGATGCAATCATTACGGGAATAAATTCGGCATTTCAAAAGCACAAAAGCCAACCCTCCCTCCCTCCCCCACCCTCGCCCCTAGGAGTGGCTGGCCGATTCATCCAAAAGCAACGTTACAGCGATGGTGCACAACATCAAGAAAACATATAGCCGAAGCACCATGCAGACGATGCACAATGAGAACACTTGACGACGACTTCAAGATCGCTTTCCCGACGAGGAGAACTCGGGTGACGAGCGTAAATTAAAAACGTGCACTCTAGGAAAAACGAAAACGAAAAATTAGTCACCACATATTTACTACAAATTCCCAGTGCGCTCCAAAATGCTCGCGCGAATCGAGCTTAGAAGGTCAATTCCCACTCTCTTCCGCAAACTGAATCACAATGAGGAGACCGCACTGCCATGCACATGACTGAGTTGCGAGCGTTTCGCGCAAAGAATGAAATCCCAAAAACTTTCACGTTATGGTCTCATTAATATACGCTTTGCAACTTTTTAGTTGCAGAGCATGAAATTTCTAAACACACTAAGAGATTGCTGCCAACGATCGACGTCAGCTTACTACAATGAAGGGCAACATAGTAATATACTTACTTGCTAAAGGAAGTCAGACTGGACGAACAAGATTCATTTCACACTTTCATCTAGCTCACGTTTGGTTACGATCGCCACCGCCAGAAACCTACGCGACGAGGGTGACGAGAGAGCGCGAGCAGCCGCGTCGCCGCGTTTTATATAGTTTCGACAGCTGGTATGACTTTAGGTATGACGACGCTGCGGCGCTAGGACAGTCAGCGCCACCAGTGGCGGCCGCGCGCCTCATCCTGTCGTGACATGTTGCGGGCGCTCTTTGAAATGACACTGCGGAACGAGTCCACGGCAGCACCGGTTATTGTGTGTATTCCGCAGAAGTGTACACGTAGAATTATATTTAAGATAAATGCAGCCTTCTTCACGGTAACGATCTCTACGCCGGCAATCATATTTACGGCGTTAGGGAGAAAACTGTCTGCAAACGGCCGGGCCCTCCGAATTCATTGACAAGTGTGTTGCTCAGACGAAGAGCGTCGACTAAGGTCGTCCGCCTTTAGGTTATCAAAGTTTGTAACGACACGCTGTCGCCTTTCTCCTAGCATTCAGTAAAAGTGTCGGGACGTATAGGCAGAGCGCAGAGCTAGCGAGCTTTTCCCATCGTTGCTTAAGAAGTGGGCACTGCATACGCGGTTTCGGTGCTTCGCAAGCTGCCGAAGACCTCCATCGGGGCTAAAAGAAGGGCAGATTGTATGACCCCGACGAGCAAATAACAGCAAGTAATGAAGAACGTCTGTTTACAGTGATGGAAGTGACATTATGATTTTTGGAGCAGATTCTGGAGCAGAAAGAATGGTGCTTTGGAGCGGGCATAAGCGTTTTTTGAGCAGAAAAAATGCTAGCCTGGAGCAGCTATTGGTGTTTGCGTAGCAGATGGCAAAATATTCCAAACGGCTCCTAGAGTTTAATGAATCATTTAAACCTCTTATAACTGTTCATATTTATTGTTAAACATATTGCACATACAATAATCACTCCAAATTACAAAGAAGAAATAATTAAGTATATGGATGGCCATTGAACGCAAAGCAAGATGAGCAACTATAATTAAAATACCAGTACGTGTCGCTGAAATTACATGAAAGCGATAAAGCTGCGCACCAAATTACAAAAGTAGCCACAATCGCATTTAACTATTGCCAAAGCTGCAGTTTATAATTGTTTCGAGTTCAATATGCTATTTTCATAGTTTGCCAAAATAGCCAGCATTGAAAATTTCAAAAATAAGATAAGCTAAACGAACTATACACTTGAAGTGCCTGTTCTTGTGGCATAAATAAGGTCAAAGCTGATAAAGTGCTAAATGTAATCACACACATCAAAGACCTCACAGCAGCAGCTAGTAAGCATTACGATATCGAACTAATCTAACACAAGTTTCACCAAAATAGTCTGCCTGTAACGTACAAGTATACAACTAAATCGGGTATATATCGACAATGCCGGTACGTGTAGCACTGTCAAATTGCTAGTAAACAAGCTGCATACTAGATGATAACATACAGCTCGTTTCTGTTTTCGTTTAGGCTCGCTGGATGGTCACA
The DNA here is from genome assembly GCA_030522465.1 of Rhipicephalus appendiculatus. Taxonomy (NCBI): domain Eukaryota; kingdom Metazoa; phylum Arthropoda; class Arachnida; order Ixodida; family Ixodidae; genus Rhipicephalus; species Rhipicephalus appendiculatus. The sequence goes on from JALIZH010013154.1 coordinate 28,680, forward strand.
TGTTTTAAAGGTTTCTCAGTTCCCCAACGCCACTTTGGAGCAGGTTCGGAGCAGTTGCTAACAAATATTACACTTTGGAGCAGCATTTCTCCTTCAGAGCAGTTTGGAGCAATTGGAGCAGCACTTCCATCACTGTGTTTATATCGCAAGCCGCAAAACCTTCATAGCTCGTTCTCGTGAGCCTACCATATAAATCTATATATTTCCACTTCTGGCAGCTTACCGGCAGCGTTTCTGTAACTGTTGTCACAGTCATACACGCAACAACAGGATAGTTACGCTACTGTTTGACCGCGAATTAGCTTTGTCCTTTCGAGCTGCTGTGGTTCCGCCCTGTTGAACCGCTACCTTGCCGGACCCGACCACCGACACCGGTCGTCGTTCTACGGTTCTCATAGACTGCAAAGCAACATTTTTGAGCGGGATTGAAGGGAGAAACAATGAAGCTCCGCGCACCTGCGTTGCCGCCTGTCGAACGCCATGCTGAACATCTCGCCAGGCCGGCCTTATACCACCCGGGTGCGACAAGTGCTGTCAACGAGCCATCGACTCCCCGACAGGGTCACCATAGCGGTCATTCACCAACCTCGTGGTGCTATGTTATCGACAGGGTATTGACCCTTGGAGGCGCAGGCGTGGTCATCATTATGCACCAGCAAGTGGTGCAGGGTTGGTGGACTTTTGGCCACCACGTGGAGAGGAGAATGTGGAGGTGGACCCCAACCTTCCAATTTAATCCGGCGCACCGAATCGCGCTGTGCCTGTTCACGAAGACCGTAAACATGTAAAAACTTTGCATAAAGTATTTTCTGAAAGTCAACTCGTCCTCATGACCGCTCCGGGCACGACACCCACTGGCGTTCGCACCGGCCACGCAACCCCATTCCTAACAGCCCGTACCCACCCGCTCTCAGCGACGACTGATTAGCATAGCGCGCCGCACTCTTTTCAGTCAAAGCTACACTTGTTCAGGCAAACCTGCTGCGCACTAGGCCTATATCGCCGCAGACATACATCATGCAACAACACAAAACAGAAAAACACGCGAAAAGCAACAATGACTGCTTTATTGGCTTGAAAGAAAGAAGTGGATATTTATGGGCTCGTTTTCCTTTGTTAGACGCTATATTGATGAGAACTAACAGTTCTCATTAATATTGTTTATTGATTTAATTTATAGCCGCCGATCAGAAGGAAGGGGTGATTGGCTCCGCGCCTCGTTCGAGGAGTGTGAAGGCCAGGGCCGTGAATGAAGAGAGTCTGGCGAATGGGTGGGGCAGTGACGTCATCGGTCTTCCCGAAGCACCCGCCACGGAGCTCTTGGAGGCCAGCCTGATATGGTCGGGCGGATGCCAGACTACGGGGTCTGGCTGCGCGACTGCAGAGGCGCCCGCGCAGCCGGCGAACACAAATGGCGGGACGACGTGGCAATAGGAAATGTGTTACGATGTGCCGGATAGACGTCAAGAAGCAGTAGATGCTTCGAGAAACGCGGTGCGCACAGGTGTTCGCACAGCTCTACACAGCTGCGTTTCGCTGCCCAAAGCCGCCTCTCTCAGGGTTCATTGAAGAGGACACAGCCTGCAGTGAAAAATAACGTCACGGCGGGATGAATGACTTCTTGTGAGGGAGCAAACAAGGCGGCTCCCGCGGCGATACTGCAGACGTCGCGAAGCGGCGGAAAAGAAGCGGGCACTGGGGCGGTGTGACTACGGAAAAACCTCGACGATGACGCGAGCCCGAACCTTTCCTTACGCTTAAAGGAGCACTGACACGAATTTTTAATATTTTTGGGTTGTTGCTCTAAATAAAAACGCGGGTGTCGAGAACCCTAAAAAAGAGTGTCGTGGCGCTTGGGAATGCATTGAGTATATTTTTAATAACGCTATCTTAGAACAGCAATTTCGGCTTCGGTATCAAGAGGGTGGATTCGCAGTGACGTGTCAAGAGAGGTCTGACGTCAAGGGGGAGACCGCAACTCACGACATACTAGCAACAACTGCCTGTTTGCCGTCAGCCGCACGTGGTTCACGTAAAAAACGATTAGTGAATTGTCGTCCAGATTCTGTGACAGTGATTTCTGCGATTTAGGCTGCATGCAGGACGCAAATTTCTCAAACCCAGTGAACTGTGTTGACTTGTCGTGATAACGTCCATTGCGGTAGGGCTGGCTTGCTGATGCTGGGCGACGAACTTTAAAATCTAAGTAAAATATTTTGTAGGTGTTGTCTGGCTCCGGTTTGTGGAGAGCGATGACAGTGCACACTATGGAAACGAAAGACGTCCCTTTTGGGGTGACTAAATATCGTGTCAGTACTCCTTTACGCTATCCTAAAACTACCTAGTGAATGTGAATGATCCGGGCAACGTTAGTGCGCGGGAAGCATCGGTGTTCACCCAGCGATGTCAAGTAAAGAACACAGCGACGGCATGATGGATATGTGCGTTGAACCTATAACAACATCGACTTGGCAAGTGTGGTCGCTGCTGAGAAAGCAAGTTTCGGAGGATGTCATTATATACCTACGTCGCAGGCGTCACTTGAACATAATGTTGCTTCAGCTGCTGGCCAACCACTGGATTAAAATTGTTTTGAGCTGCGCAGTATGAATGGGGACAAGCGATGCGAAATGAAGACCTTCCAAAGCCCTTGCGCTACCTTACAAAACGCGAAGCTTTCGGCCGTTCGTATATTTCTGATTATATAGATAAGACAATGCGCTATCATTAAGGGCAAAGAGCGCTCTCGACAGGATATCGCCTTTGAGCAGAATAAAGTTCCAAGAAAAACGAAATTTCACTGGTGCGCCCTGCAAATGACGAGGCTTCTCGTGTCGGTATTTTTGTCTTCACAGACAAAGTTAGAAATGCCGTTGACTTGCCGAGTTGCCTTGTCATTGCGAACACCTCCGTCTTGCGCTCCTGGCAGTAAAGAACCGTGTTTGGGAATCCACGCATGAACGCCATGTCACAGTCAAGCCCATCTCTCAAGAAGTCACCGCTCTCTGTAGTTATTGGCGAGTGGTGAATGCTGCTCTTAACATCGTTGGTATGTAATGTGACGGTCTTCTCGACGATGTTGAACCGGATCACTTTCATGGCCATATACAAAATGTGAGCCGGTTCCACGCCTCGACGGTCTGAGCACCGTATCTCACTGGTGGCTTTGGAGAACCGCGTGGCGTGTGGACTAGTGATTTTGAGGGGACGGCCGAAGTATATATCTGCGGAAACGACAACTCCTCGGCGCGCTCGTCGTATAGTGACAGGGGAGCCTGCCCTTCTCCGGGAGCGATGGTTAGGTAATGCGTGCCGTCGACTAGACGAGTTGAGTTCATGGCTGACTCGTCGAACACCACCGTGTGGCTCACTGCGTGCAGGCTTGACGCGCACTGGACATGATCGTCGCAGCCGAAATGCCGCAGCCTAGTAAGTGGTGTAGATGTTCTCTGGCCGAGTGCCATTCGAGGAGCTGCTGCTGAAAGCGGGCGTTGGCCCCTGCGAAAGCGTTCGCGTCATTGCCACGTTGACTCCGCTCTGCCGCGCACCGCCGCCTCCTCCAATCATCTGCCCGCCGAGGCGCGCGTGCTTGTGTACGACGGAGAGAACGACGTCACAGACGGCGCAGCCAGTAGCGTACGCGCTTGGGTACGACGTATAGAATGACGTCAATGACGGCGCAGCCAATGAAGAAGTTTAGCGTGATGAGGACTAACGGATGTTCATTTCGCCTAGCCATTCACAGCTTTCGCTGTAAAACACAGGGAGAAAAAGAGAGAGATAGAAAGCGCTGTAAAGAAAGGCACAAATAGAGAAAAGTAAAGGCGAGGAGAAAACGTGAAAGAGAAAATAGAGAGAGAGAAAGAAAGAGCGAGAAACAAGGCGACAGAAAGAAAGAGAAAAATGCAGATAAATAAAGAGGATAAAGACATAAAAAGAAAGAAAACACCAAAAGACTTAGAAAGAGAGAAAGACAGATAGAATAAATGGACACGAGAAAGAGCTAAAAAAAGAGACAGCAAAGCAGAAAGAGATAGAAAGAGAGTAATAGAGGGAAACAAACAGAAGGATGGAGAGAAGCAGACAGAGAAAGAGATCGTAAGAAAGGGCAATCGATAAACAAAGAGAAAAAAGGGAAAGGAACATGGAAGATAGCAAGAGAAAGAAGAAAGGGAAAGAAATGGAAAGAAACAGATACAAAAAAAAGAGATTCAAGAAACACAGAGAAAGAGAAAGAAAGAAAAGAAATAAATAAATAAAGAAAGAGAGAAAGAAAGAAAGAAAGAGAAACAAGGAAGGCTTGGCCACACTAGTGTGAAGCTGCCATAATTTTTTCTTTTGTGCTTGAGATTAAATATTGCTAGTTTGAGGAAAATATTGGACTCCATTTTAGCAGGAACTGTAGGGTTCACTTACATTTTTTTTTAAATACCATCAAATTTCACCAGCTGTGATAGCATGGAGCTGAGGTGTGGACTGGTAAGATCCAGGACGCAGGTTCGATTCCCGACCACAGCGGTCGGAATGCAAGAACACCGTTGTGCTTAGATGATGGCGGACATAAAAGTACTGCAGCTGGTTGAAGTGTCGCGGTAGACTGTGTTTGGAACTAAAAAGCAACAAATGTAAGCAAAGGCAAAGCGTGCGTGTTTGACAACGTGAGCGTAAGGCCAGACCACATGGCCTCTCCGTGTTTACATCTGAACGCGGCTATCAATTATGTACTACTGCAGCAGCCGTGAACTCCAGACATGTAGAGTGACGTTTCCGCGGGACGCCGCTCCCTCCATCTATTGTAAACCAAAGTTACTAGAATAAACTCGTTTCAAAGCTCCGTATCTTCGCCAGTGGAGGGGGGTGGTCCGAACGGCGGTCGCAGGAACTAGCGGCGCTGCAGTCGACTCTTGCTTAGGCTGCCTGAATGGTTCCGGCGGGCAAGGGGAACCCATTCAGGTACCCTACTCTTGCGCTACTCTCGGCGCGTCGTCTGCTACGGCGGCGTACCGCAGTGGTCCGCAGCTTAGTTGCTCGCAGCGGTTTCCTAGTTCTACTGTTGCCAAACTTAAACATTTCAGATCGTTCCAGTCGACGTTCCCGCATCATTATTTGGGACTGCTCAAGTGGATATGCATAACGTCTCTTTCATGCATTGGCCCGCATGCATGCGTTGTTCATCAGTTGGCTAAGAATCAATGTTCGGCTTATATTTTTTTTAGCTATCTACATTGCGTTTAACTTCCAAGTAGGCGATTTTCTAAGTTAATGGGCATTTCCAACATAGTCTTTATAACTACCGCTAAAATTTTAGCGCCTGCCGTATTACCTAGACCGAAAACGACCCAACGCGTTTCTGAAAGCCTTTACATGTGCAAACATGTTGACTTACCGGAAATACAAAAACAATCCCGAAATTGAATCATAAATGCTCTAACGCATCCTATAATTAATGCTAGAGTCGTTAATTCAGAACGATTTGGCGTCAGTTTGAAATGCCCACCTAAATACCATAAGAAACTAGCGCCCCACAGCAGAGGAGCGCCTGAGACTATGTGCGCTCAAGCTTTGGTGACGCTGAACACGCCGCTCTCAAATCGGGGGGACCCGCGGGCAGCGAAGAATGAAACAATGTGGGTACTTTCACGGACGCCTGGGTCGGTACGCGCGCCGGTGATCCAGGCGGCCGTGGTGCTTTCAGCGTGTCCCCCCTCAGAAAAAACTAGCAGTTGTTCCGTGTACGAATACAACCGATGAGCGAAACTCCTTAGAAATGGGAGGCAAACGACTATGTGCCTGATCTCGTTGCTGTCTTTCATGAAGGCGGTAGAGTGGGGAGCGTCTGCTGCGCTCGGTGGCGGGAACGACGGCGCGCGCAGCGCAGGGAGAGCGAGACAGGTGGAAGAGGGCTGCGAGAGGTGATGCGGCGGGGAGCTTCGACGGCGGCGACGGAAAGACGCGCGCGGCGTTTCGTTGTCTTTTGCGCCGCCGCCGCACCTATATTGCAGGGAGCTTCGTCGGCGACGGCAGTGGCGGGCTGCTGGCCTAAGGAGCTTCGCTCCTAAAAAGAAAAGCATTTGTGGCGTAAGCAGCGAAAACCACCTTGAGAGCAGCCGGACAACAGAGCGAGAGGGGTGACGAACAATACTCCTCGCCGGGTGCCACGCAAATGTTCTCTGGCGTCGACAATACTCGCCTTACTCGTGGAACGTCACGCGGGGCCTCTGTATACGTCATACCAGAGAAGATGTCGACTGGTGCTGATAACTCTATTGAGCACTCACCCTTGCATTAAAACCAAATTAAAATATGACCGCTCGTCACTAATAATCGGTGAGAAGTGCCCCCGCATGTAGGACTCTCAAACAACACAAGCATCTCGAGTTCCCAAATTTGGTGTCAGGGGGTTCTTTAAGGGGTATTCACACGGAGGAGCAATCCTCTAGGGAGAAGCGGGGATTGCGGATCACGGGATAACGACGTCTCGGATTAGCGAGTGGACGCCACCTCCCAGCGCGTCCTCGGAGGAGACGGGGACTTTTTCCCCGACAGCTCAAACTATCCCCCCCCCAGCGTGGGGGGATACAGAGGAATTTCGGGCAGGTGTTTGGCCGCAGTTGCCCTTGCTCCTGCAGAGAGTGGCAGCGGGTGTCCAGTCTTCAGCTGGTGAAACGGGTGGTACAAGCCACCAGAGTTGTCTGGTAACACCGGTCTCCGCTTCCGTTCGCCTCGTCCGTGTGAGTGGGGGACATTTGTGGTGAATTCTCCTCGCGAGTTGACGTCTCTAGGCTCCGCCTTTATCCCCCCGAGGATTTGTCCCCCGCGTGAATACCCCGTTAACGTTGAGACGGTCTTAGGAAAATATGCTAAATAGCACGTTTACTAGCGACATTCATTTTCTCGTGACCAAAAATGTTTTATGAAATCACTTTTGTGTTAAGCGAGACAAATATTTAGAAGTTTTCTTCTGCCGGTCTCTGTGGTTGCACATGTTTAGCATTCGTAAGAACACGTCCTGGCAGTATATGCACAACGTGCGTGGACACTGGGTTTGCGCGGAATATCTAGACCAGTGGCGTAAATCATGGGGGGGTCAGGGGGGGTCCTGACCACCCACCCCCCCCCTGTGCTCAGGCTGGGGGGGGGACACCCCTTGCAAGTGTCCCCCCCCTCGAGATTTATCTTCCAAACGTCACATTTGACTTTCTTGACAGAAAAGGACAACGATCTTTCCGTAATACCAACTCTGAAATCGGAAGCACCTTCAATGAACAGAAACGCAGTACTTGTAGGCGGGGCACACCATGGCTCATACCTTCTTGCGTTGGCACGATAAGTGCCAACGCAAGAAGGTATGAGCCATGGGTCGTTCCATGGTCCGCTCGCCGAGGCCGATGCTATGAGTATGGGTCGTTCCGTGGGCCGCTCGCCGAGGCCGATGCTCGGGCTGGAGACTGGGGCGAAACCCAGCTAGGACTTCCGCAGCTGTCCGCCCCTCGAACACCGCGTCCCTTCTCCTACGTTCTTCTCTGCGCGCGACCGCCCTCCAAGATGGCGTCGCCGCGCGCCCTTTTCTCGTCCTCGTTTTCCTCTTTTTGCTTCCAGCCTTGGAATTATTTATCCATTCTAAATCCCCTCTTCTTCTTCTTTCTTAGACCTTGTCATTCTTGGCAATGGCCCCCCAATTTTCGAGTTTTCGCTTCACGACAACTTTCTTCACCACTGCCACCAGACACGACACCGGACCGCAGAACACTTCACTGCAATGCACCACACTTCACCGCACTGCACCACACGTCACTGCACCGCACCCCACTTCTCTGCGTTGCCACACTTCACTACACAGCACTTCACTTCCCAGCGCAGCACTTCACGTCACGGCACATCACTGCACTTATGTACACGCCCGCGCACATCACTGACTCGGTGAGTAACCGTCACACGTCAGTTTCAAAGAAAAAAAACGCTTAAGAATCCCCCTCATTAAGTGTTAGTACCAGGTTGCCTACATCATCACTCTATTGAAAATCTTTCCCAACTCTGCTTCATATCTAGCCTACTCCATAACTGCATTCTTGGTCTTTTAGCGCGCTTCTCTGACACCTTCCACAAGCCTTCATAAAACGTTTGACGTCACTTGGCATGTACGGCCACCAGAACTCTTCTGCAACTGCGCCGATCATCTTCCTTACTCCTAGGTGGCCCTCCGACGCAGCATGTGCACGACTGAGGACTCTCCTTCGCAGGCTCCACGGCACAGCTAGCTGTCTCTTCACGCCTCCATCGTGGAACTTGCCCGTTCGGTAGAGCAGTCCTCCAACCTTCTCAAAGCTGTGCATTGCCCGGCTCTTGTTGCACTGCACCCACGTGCCCTGTATCTCCAAACATCGTCGCAGCGTACTATCTGCTTCCTGCCTCTTTCTCATTTCTTGAACCGTTACACCCAATACTGTCGCTGTTTCATTCCGCTTGGTGCCCCCCTTTTTCGTCCTTGTTGCTCGTATCTTTCTCGACTGCGTATGTTGAATCCTCCCTGGTAGGCCCATTAACCCTTCTTTCGTGACGTTGATCCACGACCTTAGGGGGCTGTAACTCTGACCACTCGGCGCATGTTGTTGTGGGCAAACTCCAGAGGGGATCCGGATCGTCCACTCTTCTGGCCCCGTCACATTCCCGAGGATGACGTCGTAAACAGGATCTTTGACACATCGGGCTTCAACCCATCCGCAGTAATACGGCGTCAGAATTAAAACTCGAGCAACCGGCAGTCTGCGTACCGTGCCATCAGCTAGTCGGACCGGCGTATCTTTACCCGTGAAATCTGCCTCTGCGATCATCGATTGCCTTACGAGCACAATGTTCGATCCCGTGTCGCGGAGTACGGACGCTTTTCGCTCCTGTAACATTCCCTCAACCACTGGCATAGGAGCTTCTGTGTCTTCCGGCCGTAAAGACGTGGTGACGGCACATGCCTCGCCCCCCATTATATTGAGCCTCCTCGGTACTGCTCCTAAGACCCTGACTTCCTTCTGCAACGACGCAAGCCGTCTTACTTTCGGGCCATGCTCTACAGCTTTCTGTGACATGTACACGCCGTCCGCACCGGTCGCACTTCCCTGCTGAACTGTGCGTACGACCTAGAGCACAATCTGCGGCTCTATGCCCTGTCTTATCACAGAGGAAGCATTTGTTCGCACTCCTAGATCGCTCTTTCTCCTCTATACCTTTCGCATCTTTGCCTTTCCCTAAGTTACTTTGCCCTTGAGCCTCCAAGTACCGGTCGGCGTATTCAGACAGCTCAGCCACCTTCTTCAAGTTGCGCTTTTTCAGGAATACAGCCACGCCCTTGTGACACGACGTGAGGAACTGTTCGGCAATCATGCTATCCCTCAGGCCCTCGAACGTTCTCTCTATGCTAGCCATCTCCAGCCATCGGTCAAAGTAATTCGAGATTCGCGCAGCGAACTGCTGGCCTGTCTCACTCTCTTGTGGTTTAGAATTCCGGAATTTCTCTCGGAAACCCTCTGCAGTTAACCTGAAGCGCAGGAGAAGAGCCTTCTTCACCTTGTCGTAATCCAGCGCATCCTCTGCTGGCATCCGGCTAAACACGGCCAACGCCTCTCCCGCAAGACACATGCTCAATCCCGTCGCCCAGTCACTCCTCTGCCATCCTTGCCCAATCGCTATTCTCTCGAACCGCTGAATGTATGCGTCGAGATCGTGTCTCCTTTCATCGAAAGGTGCAATTAACTTGCGCGGGCTCACTTTCGGTGGCTGGGGTCCCATCTCTGGCCTCTCTGGCACGTCCCCACTTGTACTTGCGCGCAACTGCAATTTCCTCTCGATCAGCTCCTTCTCTAACATTAAATTCCTGTATGCGCGCTCGTCCGCGGCCTTCGCTCTTTCATCCGCGGCTTTCGCTCGTTCCTCATCTTCCTTCGCGGCCTCTCGCGCCTCTACACGCTCTTCTCGCAGTCTTTTTTGTTCCTCATGATAGAGCGCCGTTATAGCTTCGGCCGATAATCCCGCGGCAGTACCGGCAACCATCAAACGTTCTAAATCCATTTCGCAGCTTACGACAGACCGAGGCGTGTGACAAAAGTTAACGGGATCTTGGTAGGCTCGCCATTGTCACGATATTGGTAAGGGCGTCTAATTCATTTCGCACTGCCAGGCGAGCGAACCAGGCACCCTTACCAACATCGTGACAATTATTATTATTATTATTGTTATTATTATTATTATTATTATTATTATTATTATTATTATTATTATTATTATTATTATTATTATTATTATTATATGTGAATGCATAATTTTAATTCTGTATAATTAAAAATAAAGCATATTTGTAAAAACAAAATAGCCGCCGTTCGAAGATGTGTGTCCCCCCTTGTGGTCTTTATAGATTTACGCCACTGATCTAGACAACATAATCATCTCTGTCCTGGCTTATTTAAATACTTTAATACATATTGTTAGATTAGGTCAACGAGAAATGCGAACCCCTACTAGAGTGCCTTTATTCACACGCAGCTGTGCATTGACAGCAGGCATTGTGTGCTACGCTGCACATGTGTTGTTCGGCCTCGCACAAATACCACCATGTCACCGTCCTTCGAACGGCGACGGATGCGGAGAATCGTAGAGTCTTCGCCTTGTTGGCTCCTTCAAGCGACGTCAGTTGTCGTTCGCCCGCCCTAGTCAGCGATCGAGAGCAACATTCCTGAGCGGGATGGAAGGGACAAACAATAGCGCCCTGCGCACATGCAATGTCGACTCGCCGATGCCGTACAGATACCGGCTGTCTGGCCTTTCCTGTCCAGGTGCATCTTCAACCACGCCGTCAACTGGCCATTGACCTTCGGAGGCACAGGCGTGGTCATCATTATGCTCATTAGTCCTGCAGGATTGGTGGACACCTGGCCACCGCGTAGAGAGGGGAATGTGGGGGGTGGACCCCGACCTCTCTATGTAATCCGACGCACAGAAGGACGCCGCATCGGTTCATTTCGATAGAAACATTTAAATACTGTGTATAAAGTATTTCTGTGTATAAAGCAGAGTGGGTCAGGGAACAAACGGGGGTTAAGGATATCATAGTTGAAATCAAGAAGAAGAAATGGATATGGGCCGGGCACGTAGCACGTCGGCAGGATAACCGCTGGTCATTAAGGGTAACTGACTGGATTCCAAGAGATGGCAAACGCGTGAGGGGGGAGACAGAAAATTAGGTGGGTAGATGAGATTAAGAAGTTTGCAGGTATAACGTGGCAGCAGAAAGCACAGGACCGGGTTGATTGGCGAAACATGGGAGAGGCCTTTGCCCTGCAGTGGGCGTAGACAGGCTGGTGATGATGATAAAGTATTTTCTTTCTTCAACTCGTCGTGATGAATGCTCCGGGCACGACTACCACTCGAGGTCCCACCGGCTACGCTACTCGAGTCGCACCAGTGGTTTGCGGGCGCTGGGATACGCGACCCCAATGTCGCAACAGTGTGCAACACGCCGTTACGTGCGCTAGGATTTAGAAATGGGAAGAACAGCGTGATTAAGAAAACTATATGATGCTCTAATATGAAGGAAATGTATCAAGACACGGTCACTTGTTAAACATGACCACTTATATACGACTGTGTTGGTTCATAAGGGCAACATGTCAGTCCTGTTAAAACAACAGATCTTTCATTAGTGTTCTTCCCACTTCTGCAAAAAATCCACTGCTTTGAAGGCAGAGCGACATTTGACCGAGTGTCACTGTGATGCAAATCGGTTTATTGGCAGCATTGGGGTGTGTCCAGAAAGATCGAGCACGGTGTTCTGGTCACCATTCGCGATTTTGATGACATTTACTGTGGACCTAGGCATTAGGGCGAGAACAATGGTTTCGAACTTAGTTTTGTGAAAAAAGAATTTGTTCGCCTGAAAAAATAATATATAAATTTTGGCGGCGAAAAAACGCATTTCCGCCAATTTCGTGATTTCTGAACTTTGAGCACACGTAAGTAAACGACTGTGCGATTCTCAATCATAGTATTTATTTCCCTTAAAGAACAAGTGATAGAAAACCTTTTGACTTAATTATGTTTCTTACTTGTTGAACAACTATAGAGGGAAAAAATCACAAGCATTGCAAACCGCACAAAATACCTGTATTTCAGGAATTTATTGCAACAAACAACTTAAATCGAGCATAATGAAACTCGGTACATATTAACTTTGATACTGTCACTTTTTTTAAAATAACATTCGTGGTTTTATCCTGCTTTTTTTTTACTGCATAATTGTCGCGAAACGTAAGTGGTTTACCAAAAACACCAAAGTTCGAAAATATTTTTCTCAAAGAGGGCATTTTTAATTAATGGTAGATGAAGTCAAGGGCCTCATCTACCATTCTGTGTAAAAAACTTTGCATTATTAAAACAAACGTAGCAGACTTTTCATTTTGCATTCAGCTTCTTTTTTATCTTTCCGAAGCTTGTCCCAGCTTTTTAATTGCGTAGTCTTTTGGAGGTCCGAACAGCCGCTCCTGCTTCCCGGCCCAAAGCAAGTCATCATACCGCGTCGTAGATAAATCTATTCCTCCTCTTGTTTACTTTTAAGCACACAAACGAGCAATGACAAAAAAAATCACAGCATATCCACGAAGTGAATGATGGTGAGTGGGCGAAGCTCGGAGGGATCATTCGGGTAACCGTGAATCCCCCCCGTACATTGCCCACTCGGTCATGCAAAGACGTGACAACACGTGTCACGTCTTTGCATGATCCTGGGTGTTCGATCGTGAGCTGGGCACGAGCGCCGCCGACTTGTGTTCCGGGCGCTCCCAGCCTCAGGGACAACGCCAGTTCGCGTTCCACGACAGAGGAAGACGATGCCACCTATACTCAGACGCCGAAGTCCGCACCAATGCTCGACGCAACGCCTCGCCTCCGCATGCATCGCCACAGAACGCTGCTGTGAGTTGTGAAAGCCACGCGTCCTTGGCTATGGTTTGTTCCGCCGTGAGTACCGGAGCCGCCGCATGCTCCGCAGATACCGGCTGCCCTGGTTTTGCATGCGACTCACACGAGAGCACTGTGGAGCTGACTACCTCCTCTCTGGTGAAGTTCACCTCACCGTTGATCACGATGGAGTCCACCTCCGGTGCTCGACTCCGAGTACCGCGTCGGCCCGACGATCCCAATTATAACAGCGCCATCTATCCTCTTCAATCGTCAACTATACGAAAACCACTATCGCCATCTAGTGATATTATTTCCAAGGACATATACACACAACGCCATCTAGTGAGCAATTCTTAAAACTAACTAGAAGTGGCGACTACAACATACTATTACAGAGGAGGGAACGACCCACACCCTAAGGAGCTTCGCCCCTAAAAGCCACGCGGACACAGCGCTTTTCGTCCTGGTTCGTTGGTGCGTTTAGAAGTGAACCTCAATTACCAACATGCCCAAGCATACGCTCTTTCATGTTCTTCCTTGCTACGCTTTGTACAGCCGCGGCCACGTCTGTGTAGAGCAGACGAGCAGCCGGTTTTTCTCTGCGGGGCGACACGTTGAGGCAGTTTCGGGCTCTCACGTGGTCAGCCTGACTACTAGGCCGCGCATGCTCCTGACACACCACGTCAGAGCCCGAAACTGCCTCAAGGTGTTGTTGGGACGCGTGTACGCGCGGGAGAAGAAGACACGACCGCGCGGCGTGGATCCCAAACATCAACTGTTTATTCAGGTTCTCTGGAGGTTCCGGAGAGCAGCGGTGGGTGGCGCTGCCTGGCGGCTTGGCTTGGCTTGGCTGCCGCCACAGCACTCCCCCCTAGTGAGTTGCCGAACGGAGTTAAAGGTCCAGGCGAGTGGGTGCTCTTGATAGCCGCCCACTGTGCGTCAGCCGGGAGGGCACCTCGTGGACTTGGGCTGGCATTGAAGCTGGGGGTCCTGGCGATGATTCCCTTAGTGGAGGCAACACGGCGTCGTCACGGTCCATGTGTGCTGGCTTGATGCGGTCCAACGACACGACCTCCTCACGGCCGTTTCTCTTGATTGTGAATTGCTTGTTGCCACGGCGGAGGACTTGAAACGGCCCATCATAGGGTGGCTGAAGAGGTCGCCGAACCGCGTCGTGTCGTACAAACACATATGGGCACGATGTGAGCTGTGGGTCGACGTGCACCACACGCGACCCTGGGGGGCCGTGGAGGTACCGCGCGCAGTTTGCTCATGACGTTGCGTAGGCGAAGTGCATAGTCGCTGCAAGCTATGGATGCCTCCTCTGAGCCGCGCGCAAAGAGCTCTCCCGGCAGCCTGAGTGTCGTGCCGTAGACCAGCTCAGCGGTGCTGCAGCCAATGTCCTCTTTCAAGGTGGACCTTATACCCAAAAGAACGAGTGGGAGGGCCTCCACCCAGTTGTGTTCCTCGGTTGCCGTGAGCGCAGCCTTCAGCTGGCGGTGAAAGCGCTCCACCATGCCGTTGCTCATGGGGTGGTACGCTGTCGTGCGTATGCGTGAGGTGCCCATGAGCTGACTGATGGCAGTGAAAAGGGCTGATTCGAATTGTCGGCCGCGGTCTGTTGTTATCGTGGAGGGCACACCGAAACGGGCTACCCAGTGGTACAGGAAAGCACTCGCAACCGTCTCGGCAGTGATGTCCGCGATAGGGATGGCCTCCGCCCAGCGGGTGAACCTGTCGACACAGGTCAGCAGCAGCAGGCCTTTCCGTGGCAGGGTGGCAGTGGGCCGACGATGTCCAGGTGGACATGATCAAAGCGAGAATCCGGAGTGGGGAGTGTTCCCAGTGCTGTCGAGGTATGGCGTTGTATCTTAGAGCGCTGGCAAGCTACACATTCGCGTGCCCAGCGTCGGACGTCCCGATTTACGCCCGGCCAGACAAATCTTGCCGTCACCAGTCTTTGGGTGGCTCTAATCCCCGGATGAGACAGTCTGTGCAAGGACTCGAACACATGGCGACGGAGGCTCGCGGGCACGAACGGGCGAGTTCTACTGACGCTTGTGTCACAGCAAACCTTGTCCTCGGATCCGGGAACTGGGATCCACTCAAGCTTCAGGGCAGTGGTCGCGGTCAACAGGTGTTTCAGTTCGTCATCTTCACGTTGAGCGGCTGCCAAAGCGGGAAGATCAACCTGTAGTGTGGGCATGATGGCGTTCACAGGATTCCGTGAGAGGGCGTCCGCTACCTCGTTGTCGCCGCCTTTGACGTGGCGGATATCAGTCGTGAACTCTGATATATAGGACATTTGGCGCCGTTCACGTGCTGTGTGCGTTCCACCGTCGGAGCTTAGCGAGCGCAATGCATAAGTAAGCGGCTTGTGGTCGGTGAGGACGAAAAACTCTACACCTTCCAGGAAATGGCGAAAATGTCGTATGGCAGCGTACACGGCCAGCAGTTCTCTCCCGAAGGTGCTGTAGCGGCGCTCGGTAGGTGTTAGCTTCCTCGAAAAGAAGGAAATCGGGCGCCAGATTCCCCCCAACGAGCTGCTGTAATACAGCCCCAACGGCTGTATCGGAGGCATCCACCATTACGCTCTGCGGGACACCGGACCTGGGGTATTCAAGCAGTGCGGCGTTTGCCAAAGCGTCCTTGACCTCGCAGAAGGCTTCTTTTGCTTCTTGAGACCAGGAGAGGGTGTCCGAGCCATTTCGTGAAGTGGCCAGCAGGTCGTGAAGAGGTTGAAGGATATGGGCGCAGCGGGGAATGAAACGGCGGTAGAAGGTTACCAAACCCAGAAATTCCCGAAGCTGGCGCTTGGCGGTCGGCTGCGGAAATCCTTGCACGGCTTCAACCTTGTTGGGTTGAGGAAGAACTCCTGAGGCGGAGATGACGTGTCCAAGAAACGAGAGTTGTCGCACACCAAGCTCGCATTTGGCCATGTTCACGACCACGCCGTGTTCCACTAAGCGCTGGAAGACGATGCGCAGATGATTCACGTGCTCTTCCGGAGTGCTGCTGGCGACTAGCAAGTCGTCAAGATAGGCGTGGCAGAAGCTGAGGCCGCGTATAGCACCGTCCATGAACCGCTGGAATGTCTGACCCGCGTTTCGGAGTCCGAATGGCATTCGGAGGAATTCGAAAAGTCCGAAAGGCGTTGCGATGGCGGTCTTCGGGACGTCCTCCGGGGCAACGGGAATCTGATGGTATGCCCGCACCAGGTCGATCTTCGAGAAGATAGTGGCACCGTGAAGCCTCGTCGTGACATCGTGTATGTGCGGTACCGGGTATCTGTCTGGAGTCGTTACCTGGTTCAGCGCCCTATAGTCCCCGCATGGTCGCCAGTCTCCCGGCGTTGACTTTGGCACCATATGAAGTGGAGATGCCCAGGCGCTCGACGAGGGTCTGATGATCCCTAGCTCCATCATGTGTTCAAATTCCTGTCGTGCGACCTTCAACTTCTCTGGAGGCAAACGGCGAGGCCGTGCGTGCACGGGTGGGCCGCTGGTGGCGATGTAATGGCGTACCTCGTGCTTCACCGCGGCGCTGGCTGGCGGCTGCCTCGTCAACTCGGGAAAATCCTGCAGAATGCGAGTAAAACGTTCTGCACCGGACGGCCCGAGCAGAGTGGGGCTCAGCGGAGGGTGGTGCGAGGGATTGCCTTGCACAGTTGCCTGCGACACGGGATCGTGAAGGCGGCGGTTGCGCACGTCGACGAGAAGACCGAAATGCCGAAGAAAGTCCGCACCCAAGATGGCGAACTTCACTGCTGCCACGATGAAAATCCACCGGAACGTTCTGTTCAAGCCTAAATCGAGTGGCAGCGAGCGATGTCCGTAGGTGGCGATGGTTGTGTTGTTGACCGCCTGAAGCGGGGACGCACTGGGGACACGGCGATCGGTGGACCCAACCGGCAGCACGCTCACCTCAGCGCCGGTGTCCACGAGGAATCGAAGGCCACTGTCGCGGTCGGTGAGGAAAAACACTGATGGACGACGTTCGGGGGCCTCTGCGACACTGGTCGTCCTCAGTGCCGGCCGCTCCAGTTTCCCGCATAGTCGCACGGAGGAATGCATTTGCGAGCAGCATTGCCATGCTTCCTGTGATACCAGCAGATTCTCTGTTGCACTGCTGGGCGCTGGCGCTCCTCGGGAGTGCTGCGGGCCTGCATCGCTGCGACGGTATCGGCGAGGCGGGATATCTGCTCCCGGATGTCATGCAGCGTGGTCGTGGGCGCGCCGCCGGCGATGTCTGGCTGTAGCGCCGCGACGGACGGCGGAGCGACCGCCAGCACCGAGTCCGCGAGCTCGGCGAGTTGAGACAGGCGTTTGTCGGCAGCCGAGGCGAGGACCATGCGCACGTTGACCGGAAGTCGCTGTAGGAACAGCTCGCGAAGCAGTCTGCTGTCGGCATCGGTGGTGGCTGCGCCGGCCGTGTGCAACAGCTGCCTCATGTGGCGCAACAATTGGCTGGGCGTCCGGTCCCCGAGCTCGGTGTCGTGCAGTAGCTGCTGCAGTCGCTGAGGCTCCGACGGCGTGAGGCGGCTGATGAGCAGCTGTCTGAGCGCTGTGTACGCGTTCTCTGCAGGTGGAGCGACCAGCAGATCGCGTATCTCGCTCGCTATTGCCGGTGGGAGGCTGGCGACCACGTGGTGGTACTTTGTTAGCTCAGCAGCAATACGACGAGCGGTGAATTGGGACTCCACCTGCAGGAACCACAGCTGCGGGTCCGCTGTCCAAAACGGCGGGAGCCTGATGTCGACGGCGGAGATGGCCGGTGCGTCAGGGGGAGTCTCCATGGCGTCGATCGCTTGAAAAAGGCGGTAAGCCTCGTCCGGGTCACCACTGTTGGGACGCGTGTACGCGCGGGAGAAGAAGACACGACCGCGCGGCGTGGATCCCAAACATCAACTGTTTATTCAGGTTCTCTGGAGGTTCCGGAGAGCAGCGGTGGGTGGCGCTGCCTGGCGGCTTGGCTTGGCTTGGCTGCCGCCACAGTGTCGCCCCGCAGAGCAAAAGCCGGCTGCTCGCGCGCTCTACACAGACGTGGCCGCGGCTGTACATGACGCACGTGTCTTCGTAGAATACACTATGCGTGGTCAAAAACAGTCCCGAAAGTGACGAGCGAACAGAGCGTAGCAGTCGCTGTAACCCACGTGCGCTCGCACGTCGCCGGCGCCGATCACAATCGCCGGTCGCGGGAGCAAGAGTTGACTACAGCGCCACTAATTCTCGCGACCGCCACGCGGCCCGCCACTCCATAGGAGCTTTGAAAATGAGTTTACTCTAGTACTCTAGTAACGTTGTTGTAAACAGACAGCGACGTAACGGCTCTCCCCCTCCTCCTTGAGGACCCCGCTTCAATCGGGGCAGTCTGCTCGAGGCTCTGTTGCTAGATCAGCTCAATAAAGTTTCTCCTCCGCCCTCTGATCCTGCGTTCTTTGACTGCACATTGGGTTTAAAGTTGATGGGCACGTTCACAGCAAAACAGCAATTTGGGCTAGTTGGTAACGATTCATCAAAAATGCACAAGTGGGGCGAAGTGCAAAACAGAGACAAAAGAGAACGACAACACAGGCGCAAACTCGCAACCGGAAGTTTATTCAAGAGGCAACACGCACATATACACACACATACAGTATAGCTTACACACACAGCCTGCGGTACGGTTTCCTTCACCTAAAAAGAGAATGACTTTCTACATTACAGCCCCCCCCCCCCAACCCAATTTTTTATTCCCCCCATTTTTTCGTTTTGACGTATGTGCCTTCACATTTTTTTTTTTTTTTGTCTAATGTCGAAAGTCACTTTTTTTAGGCGAGAGAAGCCGCACCACGTTCCTAATTTGCAAGCTATAAACGTTTTCCCTCTTCAATTGTAGTAGTAATATTAGTTGCAGTAGTCCCTCGAAACCGTAACTTCCAGTTGCGGTGTGCGCCTGTGTCGTCTTTGTCTTCTTTTGTCCCTGTTAGCAGGACAGTGTTTTATGCCATGGTCCACCACGGCTCCACTAACGTATTTCCGTCTGGCGTATGATGTTATAAAATATAAACTAACGGATTGAAAGAGAAAACTAGACGAAAAAGTTCCGTCGCCGGGTGTCGAACCTACGACCCCTCGCTCCGCAGCGAGCGGCGCGAAACCACTCGGCCACAGAGCGTACGTTCTTCAGCTTACTAAGCTATTTATATACACCATAAACCGCTGACTGTCCTCAGAGCTCGCCGACTTCAGCGCGTTTATTCATCACTAGCGCGATGGCGCGCTTTAAAGAGGCCCTGCAACACTTTTTGAGCATGGTCAGAAAACGCTGCCGATCGGTAGTCGAGACTTCCGAGAACACGCGAGCCAAATATTATAGCGCAGCACGCGGCCTGGAATTCACAATAAATTCTCAAAGTCAGCTGAAAATTGCTTTCTCTTCTCTCGAAAATGACACTAGAAGCTCAAAAATCATTCGTCACAGCCACTGTGTCAGCCATTGGCTGATTTGAGCATGGCGCGCTCGGTCGTTACTGAGGCCGCCGCAGGAGGCCACGACTTGTCCACGCATGCGCGCATGATCGAACTGAAAAGTCGCGTATTCGAAGAAAAAAAAAGAGAAAAAGTGCTGAAGGTCACGAGGTGAGCGTGACGTATTTTCTTTGCCTGTGCCATCCCTCCCTGCTTAGCTTCCAGCGCTTTCCACAGGACGAGAGAAGAGAGAATGCATTAGCAGCGTTCGACAAATCTTTGTAACTACGCTCGTACTCGACGGATTCTAAAATATTTTGCGGCGGTGAATTCGTGAGGCAATAAGCTCGTTTAGTGAATCCATTCCATGGCTACTTGGAAAAGTGTTTCAGGGCCCCTTTAAAGGTCGTTGCTCCACGCGTCGCGAGGCGCACGCGCCTCTTCTGGGCGTGGTCGCTCGTGCGCGCGCGCTTATCTCTTGATAGGGGCGGTTTGTACGTCTTGTGCTTCCCCCCTAGTTTGCGCTGAAGTTATAGAGTGTACGCAGGTCACTTCGCAGCGGC
Organism: Rhipicephalus appendiculatus; assembly: GCA_030522465.1. Lineage (NCBI taxonomy): Eukaryota > Metazoa > Arthropoda > Arachnida > Ixodida > Ixodidae > Rhipicephalus > Rhipicephalus appendiculatus. Next base: position 48,634 of record JALIZH010013154.1, read on the forward strand.
CGCGTTTTCGACAGAAGCGTGCTGCTCACCCACAAAGTAACAACTGCGGCAGTTAGTTCGCGCTCGTCCTGTGTATACGTCTGCGTTCGTTCCGTGCGTCCTTCGTTGTGTTGGAGCAGCGCGCTTTAAGTGTCGAGTTGTGACAGTTGTCAGTCCGCGCTCGTCCTGTGTATGCTCATTTCGTGCGTCCTTTCTGCTTGAGGTGCGCGCTGCAAGTTTCGAGCTGCTTGCCGTTCTTCGCGTCACATTACCATTTGCTGCTATAGCATTCATTCCTTCGCCCTTGAGGCGACACAATGCACAATAAACGCTCAACTACCTCTCTGTAGACATGTTTCACTTTCGTGTTATACCGATTCCTGTGACAGAGGGATCAGCCATGGTTTTTAACACGAAAGTGTTTTATGCCGGGGTCCACCAAGATTTGAGTGACGTATTTCCGTCACGGAAATGACGTCGAAAAAATACACATGGTCAGAAGACAAAGAAAAAAAGTTCCGTCAACGGGAGTCGAACCTACGACCTCTAGGTCCGCGACAAGAGATGCCGGGCACGTTATCCACTGCGCCACGGTCACATACTCCCTAGCCATGTTCCTAGCTTGCCCCGCGAAAAATCGCAGCCGGACAACGGGCAAGACACGACGCGCGTTGCGTTTCCCTCTGGTCGGGCAGCGTTGTTCAATAACTCTAACATGCGGCGACTAGGTGACCTTAGCCCAAGTTCGGCGCCCAATCATTGACGCTCTTCTGGCTGTCACACCGCTTTCACTCTCACCGTACAGCTACCACAAGCATCTATGACCACAAGGGTTTCTTTAATCATTCATCATAGACGTTAGTCGTCGGGATACAGATGTACCATCAAGCGTCAACGTGGATGCATCCACGTTAAAGGGTGCTATAACTGTCAACACACCAAGAGACATTGTGCAAGCTCTCTCATATCAATGTGCAGTAAACATTCGACTACTTCTGTAAGGACACGTTTCACTTTCGTGTTATACCGATTCCTATGACGGAGGGATCAACCATGTTTTTTGTACTGCGCCTCATTTTGTAATAGATGGCACGTTCACAACCTGTTCTCCGACATGTTATCTCTGTGTCGTGTGCTAAGCAAGTACGCTGGTCATTCATCATCACAGACAGGGGCAGAAATGGCAGAAATGTTTTTCGGGAGGGGTGGGGGGGGGGGGGGCGCTTTTTCGATCTGAAGTGGGGGAACGGGCAGGAAGATGTTGTCTAGAGTCATATTGGGCTCTATATGCATGGCGAAAAAAATTTCGGAGAGGGCACGGGCCCGGTGTGCAACCCCATGGCTACGCCACTGATCACAGAGTGAATTGGCTCGCATTTTTTTTAAATATTTTAAGCTTCTGCATTGAAGTACGTACAGTACGTATCAATATAATGACGATATTTGAGGAAAATACAAACTTACCATGACTTAAGTACATTACTTGACCAGACGAGCTCATTCTTAGAGAATTTCAGCGAAGGATACCTAATAATATCTAATGTAGTAAAAATGAACGTTATAAAAAAATTAGGGCAGCTACGCACTAGCGGGGTGAAAACTGAGGAAACAGCAGAGCTGGTGGCGTTTCCCTGCTCCTCAACCTCACTTCCCTTTCCCACTCTTTGCTATACTGCACTATGCATGGCTATGCCTTCTCTCTCTTTTTCCTCGTTTTTGTGTGCGTTCCTTCCTATCTCTTTCTCTTTCTTTCTATTTCTTTCTCTCTTTTCTCTCTTTTTCTCTATTTCTACGTTTCCTTTCTCTCTCTCTTTCTTTGCTCGTTCAATATCACTTTCTATCTTTTCATCTTACTTCCTTTCTCCCTATTTCTCTGTTCCTTTTTATCTCTTTCTTTCTTTGTACTCTCTCTCTTCTCTCGCCAATATCAGAGTTATTGCATCCCACGCCGCGCAATTCTGCGCGCGTCTACTGGGAGTGAAGCAGAAGAAGAAGAGAACGAAGATAAAGAAGAGAACGAAGAGACCACTTGCCGGTTCATGATGCTGATAGTTTTCTGGTGTCGCCACACGACATGACGAAAGACTCAACAGCTCCACTGTAAAATAAACGATGGACATTTCAAGAATTATGTAATTGTTTGGTCTAGCGAGGGATACTGCTGAATAAATAGGGACGTTTCAAGCGTACCGAAGGGAACATTTCAGCGCCCCGTGTAGTGGACACTGGACTCAGTGCAGAAAGGGGCTTCCAGTACCAAGGGATGACTGTGCGGAGGCATTTTAGGGGCGAAGCTCCTAAGGGTGTGGGTCTGTCCCTCCTCTGTAGTAGTAGTAGTAGTAGTAGTAGTAGTAGTAGTAGTAGTAGTAGTTGTAGGTAAGTAGGTAGATAGCCACGTATAGTGGAATGTACCCACTCTACGTGATAAAGATGACGATGACGCAGTATAGTGAAATGTACCCACTACACGTGATAACGATGACGATGACGCTGATGACCATGAAGTATAAGCGCGTTCCAGACCACACATTTTCTTTCTGCCATGGATGAAAACGATCGAGCTTCGCCCACTCATCATCATTCACGTCGTGGATATGGCGTGTTTTTTTCAATCAGCCAGCCCGTCACATATTCTACTCCGGGCTACCACCATCGTGTGCATTTGATGGATAATCAGCTAATGTCACCACTTAGCTCCACCAGCGTCTCCCTGTTTATTAGAATGACACATAGTTGAGCTATGGCTAATAAGCACTAAGCACATAAGGTAGCCGTGCAAACATGGACCCAAGAGAAGCGGATCAAGAAACGCAAACGCGTTTGTATTGTCCTGACCTCTTCTCTTGTGTTCGTGTTTGCACGCTTACCTTCTTTTTTTAAGATTAACACCTACTTCTTCATTCGCGCTTTTTTATTATTTATTCTGTCTTCCTCGCCACCTGTTTCTATCGTAATTACTTCATAGTGGGTACAGGTCATCGATTGGAACAAGGGCGGCGCAGCGAGACGGAGGCCATTTTTGTTACGAAGGCGCAGCTACCAGTGGCAACGCCCACACATCGTGCTCTTCTCGAAGCATGGGCAAGCCGAAACAACCAAAGTCCGACGCGAAAGGCAAGGGCTCCGTGTCCAGCAAGGACCGGTCTCCCAGCAAAGAGACCAAGTCGAAAGAGGCCAAGACGCCGGAGTCAGGCGCCGCCACCCCGAGCAAAAGAGGACAGTCCCAAGGCAAGGCCGGGTCCGCATGGCCCCCGCCCCTGAATCGACCCATCATGGCGCCTCTGCTGCTGCCCTCGGACTACTCGATGGACGAACCACGGCGACCGTCGAAGATATATGTCTGGGAGTGGTGCGTACAACGACTCGTAAAGTTTTAAGACTTCGTTGAACCGGCAACGTCGCTGGAGCCCAAGTTTCAGCAATGTTATTTGTGTATGTCAGGGCCGTAAATGACGCAAGTCCTCTTGCTGAAACGTGGGCTTCAGCGGCATTCCTTGTTCGGCAACTCCTCATAACTTCGAGCCACCATCTTACCCTAACCTTCTGTCGTGTTTGCACGTATACGTTTGACATGTATGGCGTCGCCAGCGCGTATCAACACGATTAAGGGCACTTTGAGTCTCCTTCAGTCATTGAAGAAGTCGGGAACGTTAAAGTGTCATGCGTCATCTAAGTGTCATGCGTCAACACAGCGCAAGAACAGAGACGCAAACACGCCGGAAGGTAAGGCCGTGAAGAAGAGCTAACTTTCAACAGTGCTTCTAACAGGAAAGAAATGAGAACGCATACAAAAAAAGGTCGAATCCGTACAGTGCATGAGCGAGGGAAAGTGAAGTATTTGCATGCAACACAACATTACGCAGCATTGCATAGGCGAGCGTAAACTGTTTGCGAAGGGGGGGAGGGGGGGAGGCGGGGTGAAAGGAGCATGGTGTGCGCCTGCCCATCCCCTTTTGAAAGCGGTCACTGTCGGCAGCACAATGGTAAATGAGGCGAACTATTCTCTCAGCGTAGCAGTCGAGGTAATTCACTGATTTCCGCATCCCATGGCTGTCCCAATGGCAACCGACTGAAAAGAAAAGCAAGAACATAGCCTCCGTCTTCGAGTCATTTTAGGTGAATCCGTAACGGGTCGTGCGACTTTTTGTCCTCATGACAGATGCTCAATACTTTCTGCGTCGCCACTGAGCTAGGTAGTTTGTATCGGCAGCATATAATTTACTCTGCCATTAACAATAACTCTCTCTTTTCTGCTCTTTCGCTATCGGTGTTCTCGCCCCTGGTGCGGAGCAAGTCATTCAGTATATCACATTACCAGGGGCTGCTTCAAGCTTCCCCCCCCAACCCCACACCACCTCGCAGACCTACAAATGGCACCAACGCGCACGTTGGAACCGTGGGAGGCGCGACTGTCCAGGTCTGACCTGACCGATCGGGAAGCGCTGCTCGACCAGGTTGTACGGACGGCTAAGACCAGTGATGCCATTGACTAAACGACCCTCCCTTCAGAATAACATATTTCATTAAATCTTTGTTTAATTAAATATAACATATTTCATTGAAGCCTTTTTTTTTACTTCTATTCCTCCTTATTTTCTGCATTGTATTGTATTTGAATTTGCGTTGCATTGCTTTGTATGTTGTATTTCATATTTTGCGTCGTATTTTACTATATTGCTATCATTTCATCATGTATTTCAACTGTTCTTGCCTGCGGCTACTTTTTTTTGCGTTGTATATGATTATTATTATTGCTTCTATTTTCGCTTTCCATGTTGTATTTCGCATTTTTCATTCTATGTTATTTGTTTCCCATTATCTCATCTCCCAAATCAAGTGTTCTAATCTTCTGCCATTTTTTTTTCTATTCACTTTTATTTGTAGTTTTTAACTGAGGGTCCCGTTTTCAGTATTTATACTCTGGGACCCTCATCTGTATACAAGTATTATGTAACTGAACAATATGTAACCAATAAACAAACTGAAACAACTGAAACTGAAACTGTTCTGCTCGCCTGCTCTGTAGGGACAACGTATGGTTCTTCCCCGTGGGTCTTCTGGCCATCTCGGTCATCGTGCTTGGCATGGTCGTAATGTGGTACGACGACCTGCCGGACCGGGACACGCGCGGCAGCTCGAACAACGCGACCAGCCTCGCCGTCAATGACACGGGCAACGCCACCGAAGAAGACTCGCTCACGACGCTCCATGGGCCCCAGCTTCTCCTCCCAGACCACGACGACAAAGGTGACATGTCGACCGAGCTAGAAGAGGAAGGAGCCACCACCTCGACTTTCCGGACGCACCAGGTGCCAGACAAGGGAGCCCACCCGGGGATTGCTTCACCGAAGGCCACAGGACCGAAAGCACCGCAGAACCCGCGGGAACCTGAACAAGGCTCTTCGGCAGGCTCACTGAAGTCGAGTACTTCCAGCTTCTCGAAATCAGAGACGGTCAGCGGTGGGGAAAGCTCGACGTCGCCGGCACGGTTTCTGGGGACGTCCAAGAAGATCGACGGGTCGTCAGTAGGACCTTCTGCGCAGCTCGTGACGCCCTCTACGACTCAAAGGTCACCCACGGTAGAAACCTCCAGCCAGGCCCCGACTTCCGGATCGACGGAAAATTCTAGCGGCGAATCGACTTCGTAGACGCAAGCGGCCGTCACGCGCAATACACGTGTGAATAGAGCCCCTTCTTTGCCGTCTATCTCAGTTTCCATTAAAGGTAATAATAATGAGAACAATGGTTGAGGTTTTGCGTCACAAATTCACGATTCGATTATGAGAGGCCGTACTGGAGGGCTCAGGTTGAATCTGATTGAATCTCTACACAATCTGATGAAATCATATTGTGCAGGAGAGAGTAAATCGGAAATGATAGGGAGAAGCTTTCAGCTTGGAGTGGACATAAAAATAGCTGAAAAGGATGCAATAATGATGGCCTATTCATGTGCACCTTTACCTCTAGCCACTTTGTTTCTCCTACGTCTGAATGATAAGCAACACCATAATAATTATATCTTAATTATTTTTATTAATATGCCGTCCCCGCTGAGCCACGGCAGCGACAGAGAGTCCCTGAACCTGCTTTATACAACCAGGCTTTTTGCCACCACCTCTATATTTTCATCTTGCTTCGCTGAAACGTGTATTTGCGTACTGCACAGACATTTCTTCAAGGACGACCTTCGTCGTACAAGCCTCTTTTGTGACCTCTTCTGTTTCGGAACCTCTTTCGGGATCTCTTTTGTTTCGGCTTGTATACATTGTTTACCTCTGCTGCCTACCAGTTATCAGCTTCGTCCGCTTCGAATATGAGTCGCTGTGCATGCGAGTGTATGCTGTGTGCCTCACTTGGAGCATATCTCGACATTCTATATTACAATGCGCTCATTCGTTTTGGCGCGTTATCTGCAGTAGACGCATTCGTTATCGTGTAGCGAATATGAAGTCCGGTAAGTTGTGAATTCCGCAATATAGAATCCGGAGCGCACCCGGCTTGGGTCTCGAATGGCAAAGCACTGCCCCTTGTGTTATGTCTTATTTGTTTCTTGTTTTTGTTTGTACGTCTCCGTGGTATTTATTTTCCCCACCTTATAAGTGCAATGTGAAGTGCCACAATATAGTGGTTAAATAGGCAGTGCTGTTTGAATACTAGAGTAACTTGTGCCGTTTGTGCGTATACTGATGCTAATACTGTTATTACTACTACTACTACTACTACTACTACTACTACTACTACTACTACTACTACTACTACTACTACTACTACTACTACTACAAATAATAATAATAATCAATCGATCATGTATTTATTTAACGTGCCCAGGGACAACCATAAGGTCTTTGTGCAGGCGCACGCAAAAATAAAAAAACTTTCAGTTCAAAAACTTCAGCATGCTCGCAAATTTCATCAGAGATTGTGACATAACTGCTCAGCTGAAGTAATGTTTTGTTGCGGACGACGAACGTTTGGTTTTCAATATTCGCGGCATTTGCATTAGCCGGGAAATATTACTGACGCTTTGAACGGAAACCAGATAGCCCGAACAACTTACATAGGTGATCTACTAGCGCGCAGTGGTCCTGTAGGCGAGGCTTCTGTTTATTCTTTGTTTGTAACTGTCTATACATTTAGCTCCACGTTAAAAAAAGCCCCAGGAGATCGAAATTTCCGGAGCCCTCCATTGCGGTGCGCCTCATAATCGTATCGTGGTTTTGGCGCTTAATACTCTACAAACTATTATTAAATCGAAAGACGTCACATAATTTGGTGGGCCTCGCGTAGACAGCGCCTACCGCGTCGTCTTAAAATCGCTGTAACCTTCCACGAAGAAGAGTCCCGATATTCCTCATTGCTTGCTTTTGAACTGAAAGGTTGTTTATGGGGCTCGTGCCAGAGGACTTCCCACGAGACGCGCGACTAGCGGAGATGAAATTGCGAGCTTCTACGAGACCCTTCCGTCGCAGCGGTTCTATTTTGCACAGTTTATATCACCACGTGTTAAACACTTCATAAACAGGGTGCTCCACAACAGGGATGGCTGTACGCGGTCTCAACATGGCGACACCAGGACGTTTCCTTCAACCACTGCTATTAGTCCACAGTGACTTCCCCATGATGTCCCTGAGAACGTCTGTGGTAGTTATTATTATTGCCATACGTATGGTAAAAAATCACGCCCATATCCACGAAGTGAATGATGATGAGTGGGCGAAGCTCGATCGTTTTCATCCATGGCAGAAAGAGAATGTGTGGTCTGGAACGCGCTTATACTTCATGGTCATCAGCGTCATCGTCATCGTCATCACGTGTAGTGGGTACATTCCACTCTACTGGAACGCGCTTATACTTCATCGTTATCACGTGTAGTGGGTACATTCCACTATACTGCGTCATCGTCATCTTTATCACGTGGAGTGGGTACATTCCACTACACGTGGCTACCTACCTACCTACCTACTACTACTACTAATACAGAGGAGGGACAGACCCACACCCTAAGGAGCTTCGCCCCTAAAAAAAGTTTGTCTGGCTTATTCACCATACTGGACTGAATATGAGCGCAAGAGGGCGAGACACAAGGAGAGAAGACGACTACACGAGCGCTCGTGTAATATTCTCTTCTTGTGTCTCCCTTACACACCGAATACATTTTGTCTCGTCTAGCTAATAATTTACATAGCAAGCTACGACTGTAGTAGCGCTGTGAATCGTGTTGCGTCTCACTTAACAGACACGCCAAACATGTGCGACAAGTACAACCCATTTAGCACTCGACGTTTGATGCAAAACACATATTTCAGCGCTTATCTCCCTCGCCAAGCTGGCGCGGCCTTTTGCGCGTGGTTATCAGGCGCCATTCTCATCGTCACAGTGAAGAACAATTCATTAATTGGGCACGAGTATTTTATCTCTTGCCGCTTGTCACGCGGAGCCTGAGTCACTATTCGCTGTTAATCCGGCATCGGGGCTCACTCGGAGCCTTCGACGTCAAAGAACTCGCCGAAGTCGTTTCAATGACCGCCGTTCCCGCTTCGTGTGGACAACGCAACGAGACCGGAAATTTACGTATGAATTAGCGGTACGTAGTCGTAGCCGTTACACACGTAGTACGTCCAGCTCACAGCCCTGTTCTTCTGACGTTAGCGCACAGTTGCGATTTTTTTAAGGTCGAAGCTCTTAGAGCTCGAGGTTAAACGTCGGGTGTCCGCAAAATACCCTCCGCGCCGTTGCTTATATCAGCTTCGCCCACCGACGGAGACAGTCCGCGCAGCCGCCGCGCCGAGTTTGCCCGCCGTGGCGCGAGCCGAGGACGAGCGACGAAAGGCCCGCGCTTCTGCCGGGGGTGCCACAGCCAGCTTTGCACGTTAGTTCTCGCTGGAGTTTGGACATTCTCGCATGGTCTATGACAGACTGTGGTTAGACTCTACTTTGTCGACGCCAAGGGAAAGACCTATTATCAGCCAAGAAGGCCACGTTAAGCCCGTAAGATCTACCAGCCTCGCTGTTTCTTAGGCTTTACGGCTCTAGTGTTAACTATACCTTTTTCTTTTCTTCGTCGTGTTCTATGCACCTTTTCGCACCTTTTCGCATTTCCACCACTCCATTCACGCGTAAGCGACCGCGAACGATAC
>JALIZH010013155.1:0-147457 GCA_030522465.1 Rhipicephalus appendiculatus
GACGCCACGCGGTGGCGTCTGACGCATGGTGCAAGCTGTTCTTTTTTTCGTTCCACATCACGAGTGGGTAAAGAAAGGGTCCGCTTTTTTGTGCGCGTCTCAAGGGCAGTTTTCAAAGTGAAAGGAAATGTAGGAGCGTTGCTTGATAGAAAACACGCTCAAGCTCCTCTGAGATTCCCATACCACCAGCGGTAATTGGTGTGCTTAAATAGCTTGCCATTATTATGCCGGCTCACGCATGGAGAGTGGCTCAGTGGTCTAACGCACCACGCTGCGTTGCGATGGGTCGGTGGTTCGACTCCCCGGTCGGGTTCCTTGGAATTTTCTTCTTATGAGTTGTTTTTCTTTGTGCCTTTTTTTATATATATACATACACATATCCGGGGAATGATGGCGACGGCGACGGCAAAAATCCGCCGAGATTGTCCATTTAATTGCTATCGCAATAAAAAACGTGCCTTTAGTTCATCACCCTCCTTTCATTCAATCGTAGCGAGGTAGCGTCCTGGGAGATGTTTGCGGTAGTACGCGAGGGTTTATTGGTAGCAGCGAGCTTATCGAAAAATCACGCGCCATGTGGCGCCTGCTGGCAAAAGTGTTCCACACTCGCCGTCAAGACTACGAGTGGTGCTGGCTTACGCTGCGTATTTTACATGTAGAGAAATACCCAATGAGGTGGACTGGATGACAACGCCTGGCACAGCTCAATTGGTAGAGCCTCGGACACATTATCTAAAGAGCGTATCCTTGGTACCTACCGGCAGCAAGTTGTACTTCCACCACACTATATTCTCTACATTTGTAGCATAATTACTACACTGAAATGAAAAGACTACAAATAATGTACCATATATCTTCGTCGGCTTCAATGACTGCTGGTTTAATATGGTATTCTCTAGGCATCGAAATATCTGCCACCTTCAACTGCACAAGGACGAGACAACGTTGGAAGTGGCGGTGTGTGTGTGTACTCTCCCTCTGTCCGTTGTCGTCGTCGCGCCTTTCACTTCAACATGCTAAACCAACACGCCCTGTCCGCCATTCTTACAAGAAATGTTACTTACACGACAGCAGGATTTCTTGCTATTCTTGTTCACTCCTTGCATCGGTAACCCTAAGTTTGAAGGTACCAAACAGCCCATCTCAACACCCTGCTTCAGTTGATAGGGTGCTTGTGAATTTGATCATATGCCTGTTTGTTTTTCAGGAAACAATGAGGATGAAGTTCTTTTGCCAAGCCATTATGTTCTTTCTGGGCTTGTTATTTCTCCTTTTGGCATTCGAACCTACCTATGTACAGGCGATATATTACCAACCAAGTACGTAATTTATTGTTTTCATAGGAATTTTGTAATCCTGTGTTAAGGTTAGATGTACAGACAAAAACTGAAGTGGGGCGCTCTGCTGAAAGGCCTGAGTGAAGCGAAGCTCATAATCTGAAGTGGAGAAGGCTCCACCCTGAAGTGGAGAAGGCTGCATGGGCAGTGATGTATGGACAGTTGAAAATTTGTGCTGACGTGTTGAAATCACCCTTGTCTTTTTCCCCCCTTTCTTTATAGTTCAACTGATACCGTTATCTGGACGGCCAATATGCTATACGCTACAGCTAAAATTTTCTAGAACATTCTATAGCTTGGATAATGATAGTTTATAAGCTTTTCAGAGCGTTCAAGATGTACAGAGAATGTGGTTGAGAAATACTCGTTGCTGTAAACATTACATAAAAAAATGTGATGGAATGCTGTGGTCGTTTCATTACCTGACAAACGTGGTGGGAAAATTGAGGAGTTCCCTCCAAAAGGGCAAACAAGGCCAAACCAAATGACGCCCCTTTTCAATTTGCCAGGTGGTTTCGTTTTAATATGAATGCTGATCTCATGCGCCAGAAAAACCACGAAGATATTTGACAGATGTGCTGAGATCGCATTATGCATCTTCGACGATATGTTGCGATGGGAAAAAAAATATTCTTTCGAACAAACTTTCTAGTTACATCATGCAATATTCGTCAACGTATTAGCTTATTAAATGCTACAAACCTTAAAATAAACGTCCAAAGCGCATACAACATGTGCGTAATGGAGAGGAAGCGCGTATCTCTGACAAGCAACTCTGTGAATGCTTCTTGTAATAACTCAAGACTTTATGCACAATATCATGCGGCGTCTACATAAATCTGCAGGCTAGCCCACTTGGTTTAATTTGTGTTGTACGGCGCCGAGTGAAACTCTATGCAAATAATTACAGCATGTGATAATGTAAACGTGCGGAATTAATCCTCGTTGTTCGTATTGCTCCTCGTCAGCATTCGTTTCCTCAATGACTGAGCTCAGTAAAAAAACTTCCCCATCTTCCGCTAAAGGGAACCATGTGTGGATGAGAAGCAGCGGGGTGAGCGGGAGAAACGTCGCCGCTCCCGTTTCGCGGCAGCGGCCCGGGCGCTCATCGCGGTGCTGCACAGGAGAGAATGAGGTGCGCGCGCTCCGTCATTTTCATACCGCGGAACTACCGTGGCGTCCACAGCGGAGTATGCAGCTGTCGCACTACCTGTCGTGCCCGCCGCTCCGTAGAGCAGAAGATTCCTAGAGGAGAGAAAGGGGGGGGGGGGATCGTAGGAGAGGAGAGAGAGGGGTTGTGGGCGCGGGACGCGGGAAGGAGGGACGGACAAAGCCCCCCGCAAGCACATTCAAGCAAGATCAAGGAATGGAGTCAACTTGGGCGACACACACCACCGGTAGTGCGTGTTATTCATTGCTTGCACCCACCACCTTCCTAGCCATTGCTAAGCAGCCATTGTGGGCTCTCGGCCATGACTCTGGTGACTGTGGTGGTGGTTGACGGCCTTATTGTACTGCAGTGTTCTGGATGGCATAGTGGGTGCTTCCCTACTTCATGAAAGTGACCGTACGCGGGATGCGGGAGGGAGGGGCGGACAAAGCCCCGAACATAAGATGCATCTAAACATACACTTTCTCTCTCTTTATGCATGAAACACTGCTGAAGCCATTGCAGACGCCCTTCTTCGGCGCAGAGGCGTCCAACAGCCCGTCTAGCAGAAATTCCCGTGATCGGCGTTGTCCATGAGAGAGAGATCACGACGGAGCCGAATATCCAAAACTGCGATGCGAAATCAAACTCAGACCAATTTGTTCCTAGCATCTGAGAAATCAGATTCTAGGGACAAAGTGGCCGCCGGAGATGCCGTCAGTGACTTTTAGCGATCGGAAACATAGCGGCATGCTCTTCGTCTTGAAAACAGCCATGCTTCCAACGCTGTTCTATATCATCATGAAAAGGTGATAACAAATTGCACGCTTTCAATACTTCTCATAGATATACACTTCGGTGCTTTTCTACTGAATTCTGCGCAAAAAAAAAATATATTCCCGCATTTTCTCACCGTTACGCCGTAGAATTTGTAGCCGTCTGTTTTGGACGATAGGAATATTTTAAAATGCGAATCGCTTAGCATGTGCTTCGAAAGGGTCAGAGGCTAAAAATTGACTATTCACACACATTTGTGAAACCGAGATGGCTCAACAATGTAAAAAAAAGATAAATTTGTATTATAACAATTCCGCTGCAATAAATTTTCACACGGCTCCTTGCACATCGCCTAAGATGACTCGATGGCGACAGACATGATCATATGTTCGTTCTCAGTCTATTGTGTTTGTCACTCCCCACCCCCCAAAGCTTAACCACCATACGCGGTTTCGCACTGCCTACGGGAGCGCAGGCCCTAGAAGCCTTCTTAACGTCACGAGGTTTCACAGTGTTTCTAGGATCGGCCTACCTTCGAGCAAACGACCATATAATGTGATGTCGTCTGATCTCACATAACGTGACAATGTTTTCTACAGCGTCTTTACCTATATGTTTGAACTAAAATGTCCTTAACTTAAATTTCAGTGCGCGTTCCCTTTTGGTGGAGGTTCTAAAAAAGAAACCCATGGGATCAAAGGTGGAGGAAATAGGTACGTATTTGCAGTTTCTCCATCTACTTTTCATCAAAATGCGTCGTAGGAAAAATCCATTTTTATTGGAAGTAGTCCGATGGGAGCAGCAAATAACTTGCGACCTTCTTCTCAGAAGTGGTACATCTTTACGCCTGCTAGGCGAACTTTATTAACGCAATAGCGATAAAGAGCACGTTTGCAGAAATTGCGGTGTTGGTGTCGGCGGCGTTGTCGTTGATTGTGAGCGAGAGATCGGCCGTTTTTGGTAAGCGAGAATTCGAGATCGGATGCAAATAAATAAATAATAAAAAAATCGTCGGCCCAGGCTAGAGTCCAGTCCAGGCTATATGTGTGCGATGAGGCGTTTTACCACAATACCACACCCGTGTTTGAAACTGCTTCCTAAAAAAACGTTACACCAATTTCATGTATTGCGAGGGGCCTTGCTTAATGTATTTAATGCGTGGGACCAATCGTAGACTCGCAGCAGACATCTAAAACATGTGAACTTTGCAACAAGTGGGTAGTCTAAAGCTGCCCTGTCATTACCAAAGTGTGCAGCTGCGCAGGTGCACGTGGCGCCTTATGGATAATAATAATAATAATAATAATAATAATAATAATAATAATAATAATAATAATAATTTTTATTTGCACCAACAATGTGACCCCTCCGGTGACGTGCGAGGCTAGACAGAAAGGAAAGACCCCTCCGCGCGTGCGTCTGCTAGCCCGTCACCGGCGCTGGGTACTCCGCCAATTTGTAAAAATTTGGCAGATCCCACGCAGCATACGAATCGATGTCATGCGAAGCATGCGGAGGGTATGTGACTGTGGTGTAATCCTTTTGTTGAGCCAAACCTTGCGAAATGACGCTAAACATATTTACAGATCTTATACGCCCAGACATGTATGATCTATAGTAGCATGTGCTTTGTATAACCAGTTGTTTACAGTTGCGTAACGATACCATGAGCAACACGGGTATTACGAACACCAGAAGCGGTAAGCTGCTATGTAGTGCTTGTGCTTGCGAGGATGGTAGCCCCGGATAGTGCTACGTAGGCCAACTTCTGGGGATGGCGCTTAACTACAATTGACGCTAAGCCGCCGTGACACCTGTGTCATGGCGGTACCTATGTAATGTTTATAAAATTGGATCGGCAGCACTGCAACCACTATTGACGTTTAACCAACATTGCGCCTGCATAGGATCTTTTTCCAAAGATTCCATGACCAGCTCGCATGGCTCTGTGGTAGAATACTTGGTTGCCACGCAGAATGCTTGGGTTCAATAGCATTCGTCGGTCCAACGCTGCCAGTGAAAGCTTTTCTTATCGCTCTCGCATTTCAATTACCAATGTCTGTTTTCGCCGTTCCTCGGTAGATATAAACTATCAAACACCTGGGACGCATACCCACGTACCGCGGCCCGTGGTATACCAGTATGTGCCACAGGTATCTGAAGCAAAGGGTTTGACGTCGTACGCGACGAGATTTTCACATTATTCATGTCATGACCAAACAGTCATAATCGTCAAGCCCTCTTACCCTCCCATACTAATTTTGGTCTACCCCACGTTAAGGAGGTCATCACGAGAGCACCGAGACATAGATAGATAGATAGATAGATAGATAGATAGATAGATAGATAGATAGATAGATAGATAGATAGATAGATAGATAGATAGATAGATAGATAGATAGATAGATAGATAGATAGATAGATAGATAGATAGATAGATAGATAGAAATGCTCAAAGTGTCTGGCAGTACGCAAAGAAATGGCGTCGCATATAAAAAAGCTAAACGTGTGAGTGTTCACAAATACTTGCAAAAGTTACATGACCAAACCACACACGCAAAAACAACTTTCTAAATCCGTGGTATGACATTAACCATCAAAACCACAAGGATATGGTTGAAAACACAAAAGAGTTCCTGGTAATGAAGCTATTGTAAGGCAAAAAATTAAGAAAAGTTTGGCAAGGACAAGATCTCACTTTTAATTAATGCACGATTTTACATTAGTGTCTTTTATAACTTAAAACCCTTAACTGCTGTCGATTTCGTACATTTTTACAGCGTATTTACATTCGTACTGAAAGTAAAGATGCTCATCATTTGATTTTCAGTTCGTATACCCTTCGGTAGAAGGACTACCACGACACCACATCCTAAGCCTGCAGTGAGTAGTACGTACCTTTGTGATTTTTCAACCACCACACGACAGCATAAATCAAAAAGGCCATTTTTATTGGAAGTATTACACTGGCAGAAAGCTTGTTCTTGCTGCAATAGCAAAAAACTGAGTGTAAAATACTAATGTCTGGTCCGACTACGCAGTGATCCAAATGTTACAAGCACAGGCTCCATATTTTGAAGCAATTACGTTAGCTTGAATGCTACGAAAGAAAAAAGGGAACTATGTACCGTCGCACAAGTTGATGTACGTTACTAAAACTGACAGGGACTCTATTGCATTCGCCTAAGACGACTCAGAGGCGCGATCCGGCTTCTTTTTGATTCACAGGCGATTTATTGATCTTCGCCTTTGCCCCTCCGAAAGCTTACTGCACATGGCTTGATTTTGCACAGCCGCTACGAAAGGAGGTATTGCTAACTCTTTACACCCCACCTGGTTTTGCAATGCCTCTGTGATCAGCCCACTCTTGACCAAGCGGTGAATTCATGTGATGAAGCCATCACGTGACGTCACTTTACGTGACATGATAGTGCTTCGTGGTGGCGTCGTATGGAGAGTGTCCACGCGATGGTTTTTGCAAATCTCATGTGGAAACCGATGCCGCGCGGCACGCTGGATTTTCCTATGGTGATTTTACGCGTATGATGGGGGCCTATAAGGCCTTCGCCTTAAAAGGTACAGGAACGTTGTGCGTCTTGGAGAAAGAGTGCAGTTATGAGTATAACGGTCCTCTGTAATCTAAATGCAACACTGCAGTTGTTGCTCAGGAACTCTTATCTGAATTCATGGAAACACACAAGCCAATTGACTTTTCTAGTACAACGCCATGTGAAAAGGTTCTTACATTTATACAAAATGATTACACGAAGTGACTGGATTAAGCATGCATGTGTGTGATGAAGGAACTGTTTCATATTTACAAGTTGCTGAAATGTTAAAGATGTGAAAGAAAGTGTGGCATTTACCAATATTTACCTTGGCTTTCGAGAGCAGTATCAGCATTCAGAATTAAGAACGCATAAAAAATACGGCAAATGCATTTCTGAACATTTATGTCTTCTGAGTGCATATTGAAAGCGTGTTTCTGGTGTCTGTCCTTCCGATCTTAAGCTTACTCGTGTGTGCCTTAAGCACAAAGGTGGAGCTTCAAACGGAATATTAAGATAAATATGAATATGTATCTTACTAGTGATATACAAGGCACTTTAATGTGCCATAAATTGCAGACTAAAAACTTTCCTCACAACGCATGATATCAAGAACATTGCTCAATACAGATTTCAGAAATCTAAACCTATTGAAGTGACCGCATTAGGCATAATAGATGGAAATAATAAAGAATTTGGTACAGACACTGAATGCACTAGGATTGTTTCGTGATCTTAGAAAATCATAGATAGAGTAAAATGGTGCAGGGTGACAAGCTTTAATATTTTAAATGTTTCAGCTCTGACCTAAAACAATCTATTGCGAATGCATTTACGGAAATATTTTGTTCACTTACGACTCTTTCATTATATTTTTCTTTTAGGCAAACAACAGTAGTGTTGGCAACACGCCACACTAGCCAGCCGAGGAACTGAGAGTAATTGGGAATCAGCTGAGCATAACGACCATAGAATACAACTATTCGGAAAAGTATTACCTCCTCATCTAAGCAGGCCGCTGTGGTGAAAAAAATAAGGAATTCTATGTCCTCCAAGAAAACGAGTATATGGCTCGATCGTACAGGCCACGACAAGTTCACTCTTAAATGCTTGCTTACTTTGATAAGGGCTCGCCCGATTTTCGCGAATGATTCAACACTCAATGAGTGCCTTTGGGTGTAAAGTCCCAGACGTCATTGTCTCAGTACATTATAAAAACAGTTCGCCCGTTCTTGGCTACGCATTCCATAATAAAACACAAGCAAATTATTGCAACGACTGGTGTCCTTGGTTATTTTCACGCATGCACACTTGACTTCCATGTCAACCACGCTGAAACTCCTTGGCTACTTTCATTTGGCCGACTGCCGTGCAATACAGGGTGGTGGGGATGATAGTTGTTCCTGGGATGCTTCTAGGTCGTTGCTAGGCTTTAGCTAGGTGGTGCTAGGTTGCTTCTACGTTGATTCTCCACGCAGAGAGGTTCGTGTTAAACCACACACACTCGCAGAGGCGACACTTATATCCACACACCAGAGACAGAAGCTCACGCTGAAACCGAGATTTCGCACCTCTCATGCAGTCACAGACAGGACATGGACGTCAAACCAGAGAAAAACTCGCGCAGAAACCAAGCGTTCGTACCGCTCATAGATTTACGGGCACGTCGTCGTTGGCGTAGGCCTTCCATCGCTTCAGGGTCATATCGAAGCCAACGTTGCCAATCCCGTTTTCCAGTTTTGGGCTAACTGTTGCTTTCTTGCTTTTTGTTGGACCAGTGGTGAGTAGTTAGACTTACCCAACTTCTGCGGCACATACCCGTTTATGATGATCATAGTTTCTCGCAGCCATTAATGAATTTACCGTTCCCACCTGTAGCGCTAACTGTTGTCTTCTTTGTACTCGACTAGTGGTGAGTAGCGGGTCTTACCCAATACTTTATAACGCCTACCTGCTTACGAATCGTGATACTGCACACATATAACGGCAGCTTCATTCTTCTATTGTGGTATACCAGTAGTCAGTAGTGGGACTTAACGTATTTTTGTGGCACATACGCGAGTGTTCAACTGCTGAGGCACCAAGCACATGTTATTATTGCGATAGCAATTATATGGACACTTTCCGCTGGTCTTTGCCGTCGGCGTCGCCGTTGGCCACCGCCGTCATCCCCCGTATATGTCTATGTATATATATATAACCGACCCCGCCCGTCGTTCGTGAGCGTGAAAAGACGCGAGGGGGGGGGGTCCCTCGAGCGACCTTCGATTTTACGAGCGCGGTCGTCGCGGGCGCGCGCGTTATCTCCCCTTCTCGGCGGCCGACAGCGGGGGGGCCGGTGTACCCTTCTACGTGCTGCGCTCTCAACGCGAAGAGAATGTGGTGAGCAGTGTCCCCTGGAGCGGCCGTATGCTCTTAAAGCAGCGTTTTCTAGAGTTGCGTGAGATCGGATCCAAAAGAGTTAGCTGCCAGCCTCACTTCGTATAACATTACAATTTGTTGCTATCGCATTCATTGCTTCACCCTTGCGTTGAAACTGTGACTTTTTCCAGCACTAAGACAGTTTACATGGCTTGTGGGTTCAAAAGAGTTGTATTTTGTAGTGTTTTGTCTTCTCCTAAAATTCATGTAGAATTATTTCTCTCTGTAAACTATAACAAGTGCTCTTTTTGATGCCGTGTTCCTACAGGAGAAATAAAGGATAAAAGCCCGTAGTTTGTATCGCGGTATTGTGTACGGACGGTGCATATGGTAGGACACGGTACCTGGTCATATGCCATAGTCCGATGCCACATACATGGACAGCATATCAACCCGCGTGCTGTTGACCGCTTCCGTGAGGCTGTTAGTCTGTGGCTGGTATTCCGTGCTAGTTCGAAGAATGATGACGAGTTCCAAAAGAGAAGCTTCGACGACCTCGGGGAGCAAAGCGTGGCTCTTGCCAATAAAGTGTTAAGGAGATACTCTATACTCAAGTATAGATAGACGAAAAATGCGAGATCTCGAGATGTGGCACCCGGCAAAGCGGCTGTTTCGGCGCAGCTTCAAATGGTCGACCGAAGCCCAGCAATTGTCATCCGGTGTTGTTATTGGAAGGGGATCGGATAGACAAACGTCGACGCGGTCAAAGAGCTTAGCAGAGGAGGGAATCAGCTGCGATTCGTCGGTTGCACGTAGATGTGGTGGTTTGGGACCTTGGTATTCAGGACGACACTGCGCTTAATTCCGTTGGGAATTGTGCAGTCCGCGCCATTAATAACGACGGCGAAGATGTTGGTATATATCCCTTGAATACACTGAAGTATGCACATCGCGGGCCTGCTTGTAAAAAAATTGAAGGACACTTTGTAAATCTCAAAGTGTGTTCGGTGAACCCCTGGGCCCATTGAGACGGGGTCCATCAGAATGGAACGCGATGTGCGCGCATCTCTTCTTGCATGATTGCACATGCTGGGCACAGCGATGCTACGCAAGCAAAGCGCGAGCGCTGTGGATTCGGTTGCGAAACGGGACCGACGCGACCGGTGTCCGTCGGCGCGCTGCGCCGGCCACCTTGCACCGTGCCAGGGCACGGATGGAGGGACAAACGGACGTAAGCATGAGACATTAAAGGCCTTTCGCCTTAAAAATCCACGCATCTCCACTAAGTGAATCATGACGAGTGTGCGAAGCTCTGGGTATCGTGTGGGTGAGTAACCGTAGGTTGCCCGAGCGTTGTCCCATATAATGTAAATTGAGTGACACAAAGTGACCTGAAGAGTCAACATCAGAAAGCAGCCGAAAGTGTCCATATAATTACTATGGCAATAATAGAGAACGATTATTCGGCTGTTGCGCGATGACGCTCAGGGCTTGCTCTCGCCCTGCCGCTGTAGACAGATCAGTCGTAGCCGGGCCTGGGTAGTGTAGCCGGGAGGATATAGTCGTCTGGAGTATGCGGAAATGATCCTAATAATAAAATGTTCTAATATGCAGATAACAGTAATACTTCACCTGTATCCTAGAACGCATGAACCCGGAGGAACCGAACACTGTGTCACTTACTTGTCAAGACTGCATCACACGCGCCATGAATATACTATCCAATAAACTCCATTCATTGTTCGATGACATACGGCATGAAAAAAAAAGAACATAAACTAGATTGTGGATTACCTAACTCAAATTCAAAAGAACTTATGGTAGTTCAGGTCACATCAACGTTCGGGAACACTAGTGATATAGAATCTCAACTTTTCGAAGCTCCGCGATATATTCACACATACAACAGTAATAATCGTGATGCGTACAGCATTAAAATAGATTTGTATGTAGCATGGGGTGTGCACAGCGGCGACACCGAAATTTGCTCACCAGCGACGCATCCAAGCAAGGTAACCGCGCATACGCCGCAGAATTAGCGCGTTACAAATAAATAAGGTTGAGCGCACGCTGGAGAGAAACGCTAATTGAGCCGTCCGAACTCGGCACTCGGCATAAGCACTGATGATGCTCTCTCCTCCCGATGTCGAAGGCACCACCGTGTCAAGCGCGAAATCAGCGCTCGCCTAGCGCACAACGCTTCACACTCGCCCGCGAGGCTTTCCCAGTTCCCCTTTCCAGCTACCTCCCGTAACACGGCAGAAGCAAGAGTCAGGAAGGAGGGTGGAGGCGGTCACCATACGTCTAGACCATGGTTTCTTAAAATGGTTTCCGCAGGCCCCTCCTCGGGGTTCCGCGAGCAACTGATAAATCGTCCATGGTTACGCACTCGCCAAATCACTTAGATGGCGATCCCGAGGTGCGATCGATTTAAGGAACCCCCCCCTTACACACGCCCGAGTGTCAATAAGCACATTTAGGTGCATCACTAAAACACACGAGCTGCGCAATAATTTGCGCCAGCAGCTTGTAGCCAGCCAGACTCTAAAAAAAATGCCACCACCTCCCCGAAGGGAATCGTGAGGAAATGCGAATGCATTTCGCGCGCGCTTCACTCCATTTATATATGGTGGTTGTGGTTCCAAGAAGGAAAAGGCGCCTGATTTCTGCAGCCCGGTCGGGAGCACGGCGCAGCGCCTGTTTTTTTTCTTTATCGCGGTAGCTCCGCTGAGCTCCCGCGATGCGAGCGCCCTCACGCGCCAGAGCGCGCTCCTCCTCTCCACTTTGCTAGGGGCGAGGATAAGCGCGCGCGCCCGCAGCAGCTTTTGCTATGGGAGAGAGAGTGAGAGCGGAGAGATAACACCTGCCGGCGCGCGGACACCTCCTCAACCTATCCTCCTCCCCGCGGACAACGCCAACGCCGGCCAACGCCGGACAACGCCGCCTGACATAGCCCGACTAAGAAATGCATTCGCATTTAAAACGGGCCGCGTGGTTAAGGTACCACATTTGAATGTGGGAGGCCCTATATTACCCGCATACCGAATTTCTCCTGTTTAAAGAGAGGTGCCGAAGATAAGGCAGTGGACATGCTAATGCTACACTCTATGCAAAAAGTCGAGTATTTTGGGAGTATTTCTGCTACACAACAATAATCGTCATCTGGCTCACTCACGTTTCCTTTCTTGAAAACCCGGCTCTCGGCATATTCCTATCAAGAATGCTATGTCACGCCGATAACGCGCGTGGCGTTCGTGACCGGGAAGTGCCGGGACGGCGGTGATAACGCCAGGAAAGTGCGCGGGGTAGATGACGATTGTAGATGTGTAGCAAAAAGACACCCTTTTTACTCGATTATTTCTTAGAGTGTATTTGCAACAGCATATGCTTTTCAGCAGGCATTCTCCGCTATAACGGATCTGAAAAATACGCACAGGAATCGGCTGAATCCAGCAGCCAATATTCGGCTGGTCCTGAGCATGACTCAGCCTTGCATCTACTTGTTGGTGCAAGAAAAACCAGTTCATTTGCATGTCAGTGAATTAATTTTTGATATACCCTTACTTTTGAATTAATTGCACGTAAATGTAGCGCGAACCGAACGAAAAATTCTTGCACGAAACCTGGGGCGGAGGGGGGGGGAGAGGAGGACGTTTCTTGGCACTTGTGAAGCTTAGCAGGGTTCCCTGGAACCAACATGCTTGAGAACTCCTGGTCTGCACTGAACGTCGCCGGTGCTGTGACGGCTGCGGACAGGTTGTAGACGCGTTTTGTTCATTTATGTTCGCCCATTTGCATTTTGAGTTTTACGGCATTTAGTAGATACGTTGGGCATTGTCAAAACGAACATGGAAATGTGTAGCTTTTTCTGAAAGAATGCAACACGTGTTCAAAGTTTGGCGTACCTGATATGAAACACTGGGCGTTACACAGCAGTCCCAATTCATTTTTTTTTCTTTTTTAGGGGCGAAGCTCCTTAGGGTGTGGGTCTGTCCCTCCTCTGTAGTTGTTGTTGTAGTAGTAGTTGTAGTAGGTAGGTAGGTAGGTAGGTAGCCACGTATGTGGAATGTACCCACTCCACGTGATAAAGATGACGATGACGCAATACAGTGGAATGTACCCACTACACGTGATAACGATGAAGTATAAGCGCGTTCCAGTATTGTGTAATGTACCCACTAAACGTGATAACGATGACGCTGATGACCATGAATTATAAGCGCGTTCCTCCGTAGTAGTAGTAGTAGTAGTAGTAGTTGTAGTAGGTAGGTAGCCACGTCCAGTGGAATGTACCCACTCCACGTGATAAAGATGACGATGACGCAGTATAGTGGAATGTACCCACTACGTGATAACGATGAAGTATAAGCGCGTTCCAGTATAAGTGGAATGTACCCACTACACGTGATAACGATGACGATGACGCTGATGACCATGAAGTACTAAACGCGTTCCAGACCACACATTCTCTTTCTGCCATGGATGAAAACGATCGAGCTTCGCCCACTCATCATCATTCACTTCGTGGATATGGCGTGATTTTTTTCAGTTGTCTTTCCGAATGAACACTTAGTTTTCCTTCAGAAGGATGCCGATGTGTTGCATGTGCGACCCTTTGTATGCAGTCGAGGGTGTAGTAAACGTAGATGGTATTGATACTGCCATTGTGCCAGCAAAATATAAACTAAATAGAGACGACCAAAGTGGAGTCGATCATAGCTCAGGCACTTTCACTGTGAACGACATGTGGAGTAAATATAGGTCGACTAATCAAAGCCTGCAACAATATTCCGGCAAAATTACTTATGACCCTACTTCAGTGATATGACTGGGGCACTTGGTTATCTTGAGCGTTTCTCTCTAGAACGTACCATGCTTGGGATGACCACCGCATAAATATGTGTCCGCGATCAAATTGGAAAACCATGTGTCATCATGTAATCATGGAAATGCAGTATGATTTACCTAAAAAAAATCAGCCCAGTTTCCACCTATACAAGTCTTTTGGAAAGAATGATGCTAGAACACCCCTAGATTTCTGAAATATTTCTCAAATCAAAGTATGTCGCGTCGAGATGAAACGGACTGGAGCGGAAAAAAAAACGTAATACTACCAGAGAAGAATTCATACAACCTTACAATTATCTACATTGGGAAAATTGAGCAGTCGCCGCTCTTTCCTTCCCGTAAATTGGGCCAAAATAAACGCAGTAACACAAAAAATACTTGCCTTCAGTGCATTCAGAAGATGCGGGCGCTGGTTCTTCCTTGTACGCGAAAAAAATAGCTATGTGCACGCTAGTAAACCGTGCGCTCAGCTTTCTACCGCGGTTACGGTGGCCACCGGATAGATGGATGCTATGAGCGTCCCCTTCATAACGGGGCGGTGACATGTCTGCCACCAGGCTCGAAAAAAAAAACTTTCTTTTATGTTGGCCTAATGCCTTATCTACATTGATTAAATCTATGTTAATATAGCAAAGAAAAAAATATAAATTCACGGTCCATCTCTCTGCCTCTTAAGGCAGAATGACCTTATTTTCCCCATTCTTCATTTTTGTCCTTTATCTCTACTTTTCTGCCACCAATACTCTAAACCGTCTCTTACTTATTTCTATCGCGGACGTGCAGCTTTCCATTGTTGTCCCTAAAGCCCAAGGCTTCATGTACACTCGTGCCCACACGTATATCTCGGGTGGATATCGCCACATTCAATCAGTACATGTTCCATCGTTTCCTTAGTTCCCCCCACAGCATGTACATTGTTCTTCTTCGTTACAGAATCTCGCTTTATAGCTACGCGTTCTAAGGCAACCCGACCTTGCTTCAAACAGTAAAGCGCTTCCCCTTGAATTATCATAACACCTCTCCCTCCTTATTTCGTTTTTTCCCTCTCGGTAGTCACTGAGAGCCGGTTTCTTTTCCATCACTGTCATCCAATAAGTCCTCTCCGCCTCTCTGACTTTTCGCCTAATGCTCCTTGTTGCCATTTCGCCCACACTGCTAGCCGTATATTCACTGGTGAGCCTCCTAGTTCTTTTTCTCCACTGCGTGTCGACGCTTTTTCTATACAAATACCTGAAAACCTTCCCTGCCCATCTACTCTCCTTCATTTTCCTCAGCCTCTCTTCAATTCTAATTTTGCTCTGAGCTTCCCTCACTTCAAAACCTGTCCATCCCATATCACCCTTTACAGCCTCATTTGTCGTCTTCCCGTGAGCGCCCAACGCGAGGCGTCCCACAGTCCTTTGATTTACATCCATTCCTGATTGCACCTCTGACTTCATGCACACCACTGAGCTTCCCAAATGTAAGCCCCGGAACCACAACACCCTTCCACAGCCCTCGAAGCACCTCGTACCTATTGTATCCCCATAACGCTCTGTGCTTCATGATTGCAGCATTCCTCTTTCCCTTTGTTACCGATGCTTTCTCTTGTACCTCCATATATCTATCCCCCCTCATTTACCCACACTCCGAGGTACTTGTTCTCGCTTACCCTCGGTATTTCTTGGCCCTGTATTAAGACCGCATGGTCTTCGGGATGATTGAATACCATCAATCCACATTTTGTTGCACTAAAACCTAGTCCTAGAGCCTCGCCTTCCCTTCCGCATATATCTGCCAGCCGCTGTATATCATCTTGACTGTCCCCAAATAAGACAATATCGTCAGCGTAAAATAGACCTGGAAGCTTCTGCTCAACCATCGCGCCGGCCTGTTTGTGTGACAAATTAAATCCAATGTTGCTACCTTCTAGCGCTTTTTCCATCCTCACCATGTACAGCATAAATAACAGCGGGGACAGAGGACATCCCTGTCTCAGCCCCTTGCTAATGTCAACGCTGTCCTTGCTGCTTATTCCTTCCCATTCCTACACAAACTGTATTTTCTCGGCATATTCCCCTCAAAAGCTGTATACAGTCGTCACCTATGCCCACTTCCTTCAATATATCCCACAAAATTTCCTGATTAACGTTGTCATATGCCCCGGCGATGTCTAGATAAGCTACGTATAAGGGCCTGTTTTCTATTTTTCATATTTCTATACACTGTGTAAGAACAAACAGGTTATCGTCTAACCGCCTGTCGATTCGGAATCCATTCTGGAGTTCTCCCAATATATCATTTTGCTCTACCCACGTTTCTATTTTTAATTTTACTGCCTGCATCGCCAACCGGTATAGCACCGATGTAATGGTTAGCGGTCTATACGAGCGAATGTTATCCTTTTCTCCCCTGCCTTTATAGATTAAGTTCATTCTACTTTTTCGCCAACTGTCTGGTATTTCCCTCTCCTGTAAGCACTTTTCTACGGCTTTCAGCAGTGCTTCTTTAGTGCTATGTCCTAGTTCGTTAATGAGGCTGACGGGAACCCCATCTAAGCCCGGAGTAGTGCGCTTAGGAATTTTTCCTTCGGCCTTCTTCCAATTGAAATTCTCAAGTACTACATCTTCCTCGGTTGTTCTCTTCTGCATACTTTTACTCACCGGGGGAATCCCCTGGGCCACCTTTTTAAACGAGTCGGCTGTTACCTTTCGGATGTAACCTAGCGCTTCATACCCTTCCAACTGATTTCCTTCTTCATCTACCATATGTTGTTGCATTGTGACAGACTTCCTACCTAGCGCCTTTTAGGTGGCTACAAAATATCCTAGGCGCGGCCTTCTTCTTTTCGCGAATCTCTGTCATCCAGCGTTCACTTTCGCCTTTAATTTCTGCCTTCGACTAATTTCTGCACAATGGACTTTTTGCTCTAAATATATTTCCCATACTTGGTTGACTTCATCCTGTGGCCGCTTCTCCTTTTTTTGCCTGTCTGTGCTGCCGTGATGCCTGACGTCGCTTCTCGATCGCATCCTGGATTTCTTTGTTCCACCAACTTTTTTGCTTTCTCTTACCTTTCCAAGAAAAAGTTTTCTTCTCTTTTTCTATTTCTTTCGTGATTAGATGTAGCAGCTCACTATACTTCCAGTCTTTGCCTGGCAGTTTGTCTACTTCTTCCTCGACTCTTTGCGGCTATATTAGTTATTTGTTTCTCATTTAAATACGAGCTGCCAATGTTTGATTCTAGGTTCTTATTTTCAGTTTTATATCCCATTTGTAATGTTATGCGTTTAATATCACTACCCAAGCTGTTAATGCCTTCCTCGTCTATTCTCATCTCTCTAAGTTTGTCATATATTCCTTCTGTCATGAGACAATAATCAATGCTCGATTGCCTGTTTCCGACTTCCCACGTGATCTGTCCCTTACACTTAGGCCCCGCGTTAACTATTTCAAGACTATGTTGCTCGCAGGGATCTAGCAATAACTTGCCATTGGAGTCTGAATATCCGTCAAGGTCATGTATGTGAGCATTCATGTCCCCTAGAAGGATTATTTCGGCATCATGACCAAATTCTTTAATATCAATGTTTATGCATTTCAATATCTCCAGATTTTTTTCTCTGCAGTTATTCCCCGTCCACAAGTAAGCTACACCTAGCCACGTTTTCTTTCCGCCTACTGTACCCACAGGTGCTCTGAACCCACAGGTGCTCTGAACACGTTTGCTTCACTCTATCCCATTTTGCTCTGCTATGAATTAGCATTCTAACACCCCCCACCTCTCCTTTCTGATATGATCCTGTTGCATCCTTCCCAAATATAATTGTCAATATGTGGTGGCTCTTCCAAGTCTCTAAGGTGTGTTTCTGTAACCACATAAACACCTATCTGTTCCTTGTTTAACTGTCCCTCAATCTCTAACCATTTTGCCTTTTTTCTGCCACCCTGCATGTTAATGTAACCAATTGCGACACGCACCTTCTTTTACCTTTTCCCTTCTTTTTACCTTTTCTCTGGTTTTTCGCTATACTACCTGTCACAGAGTCCCCCCTGGTTGTTGTCCTCATTACACGCTACCCTGGACACCGAAGGGCCCGCGTGCCCCCCCCAAAAAAAGCTACTGCGCGTCCTGCAAGTCGCCAACCCACCTCATGACCAAGCCTCCTATTGAAGTGTATTTCGTCTCTTCGAAAACCACCCCCACCTGTGCACCTCTCTGTTTATTTCCACTACCTCGATGCCCTTCTCTCGACTCATCCGCCATATCTCTTTGTTTGCGTCGACAATCCGCTCTTTGCAGGTTGCCGTCACGCACCGGTACCTCCGGTATTGTGCATACCACTATCTGCACCTGAGGGGAAATGGCGCGCATGTCATCGACCCCTTTCGCCAATGTGGTCGCTAGTTCGGCTGATTCTTCATTCAAGACGTCGTTTAGACCTCCCGCAATTATCACGAGGTTACGTCCATTAGCTTTAGTTGCGAGTTCTGTGCTAGCTTGTCTCATCACTGATCCCAGCCTACGTCCCGGGAACGTCCCTATTAAAACTCGTTTGTCGCCTCTCACCCTTTCCTTGACTGCTTCTGCGCATCTAGCTAAATTCGAGTCCCCGGCCATTATCACGTGCTCCGACTTTTCTGCTGGGCTGTCCCGCACCTGGCCACTGCCTCGGTCACCAGCTCGCGCAACCGCCGCTGTTTTGCTCCCTCCCATCCCCAAAACCACCTCGCCGGAAACTGGGTCCTGTGCCCCCCTGCACGTGTCTGCCCCAAACCTATCTCCCCCTTCGCGTCTCCCACTATGGGGGGTTGATGCCCCCCCTGTTCCCGCCGTCGCTTGCTTCATTGTTCACCATGACTGAATTCGCTAACCCTTCCTCAGCTGACTTAAGCCTTTCTCCCATAGCCATCGTTTTTTCTCGCTCTGTCTCCAACGCATTCTCCAGCTCGGCGATTTTTACCATGAGCTCCTTTTGGGCAACCATCATTATTACCATTTTCGCCTCTAACTCGCATTGCTTACACTTGGCGTCAACTTGTTCTGCCTTGTCATCCTCTATTTTCCATCCCATTCAGCACGCCCTGAACACTTTATGGTCTTTTTGACCATGGCTAGATCGTTCACACTTCGGATTACATGCACTCAAAGCCAAAAGGTACCACAAAACTCCGCCAGTATGCTTCAAAGCACTTGTGTACCCTTCAGCCACGTGGTGGCCGAAAAAAAAAACACCACAAAAGCCAGGCGACTGTCACACAAGAAACAGTACAAAGTTGTAACCCCAATTAAGCTTCAATCTAGTGGCTTATGTACTCATATAACTAATAAAAGCAAGCTCGAATCATGCAGAAAAAACTTATCTGTCGCTGTCATTCCGGAGCCCACGAAAAACACGTCCGTCCTCTAGCGGCACTACACGGTCCGTGCCGTTAACGCACGGACCGTGTTCCTCCGTTAACGCGCCATCTCGCGGTAGCCGGGTGCGCGAGGCGCATAACATTTCTTTGCTGGGGAGGGTGGCACTTGGGACTGCCCGAAAAAACCCGCCGGTGCGCCACCTCGGAGGCCATTTTGTTGCGGATGTCAGTTTTTTTTTTTAAGTTTCCGGGAGAACATGCTCTGCCATCAGCATTATTGCGCGTGGCTCATCGCCAGCTGCGGCGCGGCGGTTTTTCACCGCTAGAGTAGGAAATCAGTACAATTGCTGCAAAGAGGAAAGTATGACCTGTAACCAGCCGCGCCGAGCTTTGGCGTTACTCGTTGTCATGACTACGGCGCAGCTGGTTTCGTGGGAGGGCGCACTTTTACCGCTGGCTTAAACAGCATCGATGTTATAAAGGAGTTTTAGGGCTAAGTGGGCAAATTTTGAGCGCCATGTAGCACATTTTCCAGATATTTCTTGGCAACAAGGAGGACTGTACAAAACACAAAAAATTTACATTTTGCAAAAATATAATGCCATACTCGCATTTATGGTGGTCGCTGGATGCGGCTGTTGTGGGCCTGTTTCAGACGCTAACGAATGCAAGGGAGAAGTTAAAAGACGCCATGCCGATGGCGGCGAAAACCACGTTCTAAGGAAGGCCGCCATCTGCTATAATGGAGCCATTAGCAGGTAACGGCAATACGGTACGGAATTACGATACGGCATTACCGAACCACTAATTTCTTGCTCGTTGTGCCTTTAAATGCGAAGCATTTCTTAGCGAACTTCGGTAACTTTGAGCGTATCTATCTATCTATCTATCTATCTATCTATCTATCTATCTATCTATCTATCTATCTATCTATCTATCTATCTATCTATCTATCTATCTATCTATCTATCTATCTATCTATCTATCTATCTATCTATCTATCTATCTATCTATCTATCTATCTATCTAGCCGCCTACGACTTTGTGCTCTCCATGCCGTATCTGTAATGGGATTTATGCCAAAATTGGTGTGGCATAACACGACTGTATGACAAACATGAATGGCTGGTCATATCATGAAAATGATGAATAACTTGTCATTAAAAGTATGATTTACATGCCATGGCCATAGTGCTCCTGAGGCCGTTTTCTTAACTTGATATATCTAAACATTGGTACGATGAAACATTTCTGCATGACCAACATAAATGCCAAGTGGTCTAATGGAAATCATGACATGTGATGTGCAACATGACTTGCATGCCACGCTCATGGCACGCTCGCGGCCGTTTCGCTAGTTTGATATATACCGTATGTCGAGTATAAATGCCAAGTGGTCATATGGAAATCATGACATGTCCTGTGCAACATGACTTGCATGCCGCGCTCATGACACTCTCGTGGCCATTTCGCTAGCTTGATATACATCACATTTTTAAGGCGAAAGTATTCAATGTCTCATGCTCATGTCCGTCCGTCCGTCCGTCCAGGGTGCCAGGTGGGCGCCGGGGCACGCAAACGGACGCCGGTCGCGTTGGACTTCACAGCGCTCGCGCTTTGCTTGCGTAGCGTCGCTGTACCCAGCGTTTCGAATCATGCAAGGAGGGAGACGCGCGCATCACGTTCCATTATGACCGGCGCCGTCTCAGTGGGCACAGGCGTTTGAGGAACACACTTTAGAATTGACTAAGTGTCCGTCAATTTAAACGCTGGAACACGGATGGCGTCTGTACGATGCGCAGAGCGCGAGAATACGAACGCATGCAAAACGGAGGCTGATTGGTCTCGCGTCTCGTAGCGATTCTAGGTAAAAAATTAAGCGAATATAAGTGGCAGGTGGTAACATGAAAATCTTGGCATGCATGTCATCTACAATGTCATTTACATGCCACGCTCATCGGACGCTTGCGTCCAGTTCGCTAGCTTGATATACACCAAAATTTGTACTGCGCGACGTGACTGTATGACGAACACAAAAGCCAGGTCCTAACATGTAAATAATGACATGCATATTATGTACAGCATGGTTTGCTCCTTGGTGGCTGCTTCGCATTACATCGATTACCACAGTGCGTGGGATATGCCGGTTTTTTTCATTCTCAATTCTAGTGAAGTTTTGCCAACACCGCACATGCGTTTCTCGAATGTCACTGTGGGGTTGTCGCACCTCATTGTTGCTTCTCGGCCTGCGTATTGTTAACGAGGAACCTTCCGTACGTGAGACGCACTGGTGCTGGAACTGGGAGCGCCCAAAAGTAAAACGAGTGAGAAAGTAGGAGCGGTAGGGTAATACCGTCCCTTATTTGCGTGCCGTTATAACTTGCTGAAACACTACAATACTCTACACTTACGCATGACTTAGACAACTCTCCAAGAAGAATTCTGCGTGGATTCATTAAGTCATTAATTTATTCATTGATTTGTATGTTTCTTACTTTATTCCTCCGTTCGTTCGTTCATCCATTTATTCGTTTATAGGCTGATAGTAATCACTGCTTCATTTTTGGAACCTGCCCCTTGCTTGGTGAGGAATTCGCTGCAGACACTTAAACGTTATCATTCCAAGCATTTTATTTATTTTGTGTAACGTTTGTTTAAAAGATAAAATTGAGACATCATGTTCATTTTACAGTACCTTTCATTGCGGATGTTACACGTCAAGATTATCCGATTCGCAAACTAACCGCGCAACGTAACCAGTTTGAACACGATGGCTTTTCGAAATTATTGAAGGCGGGCGCGCAGTGAAGTGTTGGCTCCATCGACAGCCGTCATACATCCTTTTCGGGCCATTGTGCTCCTGGGACCCCAAGTCACCCAAGTTACCGTCCTTCTCCTGCCGTGCCGCATCCCCAGCGAAGTCCTCGCACAAGCACTGTCCTACGGGAAAGTGTTGCACATCACCAGAGGACTCATGGGGTCGCGCCCAACCGTGACCACTGGGACGCGATACGTTCGCATCGAAATGAAGACCTCGTCGCCGGTGCCCAGCTACCTCAAAGTCGCTGGCCACCGTGTGACCTGCGACAATAAAGGAATACAGCGTGTGTGCCGTCGATGTGGTGACCGTGTTCACTTTCGTATGAACTGCACAGCTCCCTTCTGTGGGCGGTGCGGCGTCTATGGCCACGACGGGAAGGGCTGTTCGCTGCCGTGTCGCCGCTGCGGCGACCCGCATGCGACCGCAGCCTGCACCATCAGGCGGTCGTACTCGGAGGCAGCATTCAAAGAATTCCCGCCACTTCAGCCAGGAATGCCGTCTAAGAACATGTGCGAGAGTTCGTCAACGCCAGCCCCGATCACTGGCCAAGACGAAGGTGCGCAAATCGCGACGCTACACCAAACGCCCACTGCGTCCCCGGCCAGCCCGGACCCGGCAGTCCCTCCAGGCTCTGAGGGCCCATCCAGTGCCCCGCGTCCAGTGATCATTCCCGCGGAACCGCAGGTCGAGCCCTCGCCAGAAAAGGCGCCTGTTGGGGAATGCGTCGCAGAAGGAGATGCTACATCTGACGCTCATGACATGGCTGCCCAGTCAACTGGAAGTTCACATGTCATCGAGTAGACCACATCCCAAGACGACGACGCCTCCATCTACGAGGACTCGAACAGCACCACGAGTGACACGGCCCTAAGAATTGACGAAGACGCCACCCCCGGCGACGTCAGCCGGGACAGCTTAGGCGACTTTGTGCCGTCCTCGCTCAATGGCACCAAGCGCCACCGGATATCTATACTCCATCTCAGAAGTACCTTGCAGCACTGTGGAAGCTGTAGGGCTTGTTAGCCAATAGGAAAGGCGAAAGCCCCCCTCAAGACGTGTTCATCCGCGTCGCGTCGTCTCTTTGGCGTCGCCTTGCCTACCTTGTCGATACCTGCTCCCTGCAGTTAGTACAAAACGCAAGCACCTCTGCGAGAACGCCACCTCGCCGTTTCTTTATGTTCAGAAACCCACGTGTACAGGGCGTGTTCGCTGGCATTTGTGAGGAACGCAGTTCTTTTTGATAGCAGCGTTCATAAAGGCGTTTTGACAGAGTTCTTTTTTTGACAGCACGGTAGACGCACTTTCAGAAGCAATCGCGTACCATTCTTGGGTGGAACAGCAAATTATTGGAACCAAAAACAATATAGACATTCAGGGTGTTTCGCATCGTCAACGCATCAGCGACGCTAATGTTGTAGCGACATCTGTTCAGTTAACATCAAACTACTTTCCCGGCTCGGCACCGCCTCGTTAGTCCTAGCAGCATCAAAACAAACTAGCGATCTCAATAATAGCGAAAAGAGATAGCTGATGTTTTGCCCGCAGCGTTAGATGAGATTAAGCGATGACAGGTTATACCACTTATTTCTTGCTGTCCGGGGAGAGCCAGTCAGAAGCACAAATTCGGATGGAGGTGGGTGGTCTGGGGTGTATGGGGGGCTGCCATGTTGCTGTACGTCATCGCGGTTAGGGTGGTTATTACGGCTACCAGCCGGTAATCTATGCATTATTTCAGAAATTGCGAAGTGCATGCGCGAAGGGACGAACGTGCCACGTATCGCTGTAACGCGTCATGCGAGAAGCACAGACAGAGCTCTTGCACCTAGTTGATAATGAAACAGTTAAGCCCGGAACTATATTAGGTGCTGCGCAAGGATACCGCCTGCGTGCTCCTCGTAGCTTTGGCAGTGCTGCAAGGTATTTGTGAGATGGAGTATAGCAGCGACTCTGAAGCCCCCCAGCAGAGACAGAAGTCCCCTCCGTACTTCAACGCGGCCCCGGAAGCCCCCCTGCTTCCGGTGGGTCGCCTGGCCGCAAAAAAAGGCTAAGCCGCTCGCGGGGCACCCGCTCCCGCGCCTGCTAAAGGTACACCTGCATTTACGTGATTTTATATTGGGTTTTTATTCTTTTCGCCATGGCTCTCACCTTAAAAATTGTCACCTTTAACGTTCATGGTTTCCGCAACCCACAAAAACAGGCTGAGGTATTGGCTTTTGCACGTTCAGTGTCCTGTGCCTTACTGTTCGTGCAAGAAACTAACTTTTTTAATCTGATGTACTCGCTTTCAAACGCGCATTCAATATCGATTGTTTCTTTTCGTACGCCAGCACGCGTTCGACTGGCGTCGGAGTCATTGTTTTTAACCGCGGTCTCTTGCGTGACCATCATGTATCCTTCGATGCCTTCGGACGCGTGCTGGCGTTCGACTGCACCTTCTTTTCCTTACGTATAAAATTTGTCGCAGTCTACGGCCCGGCGGCGTCCATGAACTCTAATGCATTTTTTCGTTCTCTGGATGCATACCTTTTGGATTCGCAGCATGTGGTACTCTTAGGGGACTTTAATTGCGTCTTAGACTCACACGCAGACGTACGAGGTACGGGTCGTGGCCGGTCAAACTGGAACGCCATAGAACTTGAACGTCTCGTGCAGGAGTTAGCATTGACCGATATCCATCAAAGTGTCAATGGTAGCAATTATGCCTATACTTGGCGGCGAGCAGCGTCAAGCAGTAGAATAGATCGGGTGTACGCATCCCCCCGGCTTCATGGCCTTCGTCCGCGACGCTGGGGTAATGTCGTTGCCATCGACGCCAGTGTACATTAGCGATCACCGCCCGGTTATGCTCACTCTGCACCTCCCTGCGTGGACGCCGACAATTCAGAGACCATGGCGTCTCGATTGCCGCGTTCTCCAGGACCTTCAGTCCACGGAAGGATCGTCCCGAGCGTTACGCACGTCGCTCGTAGGCGCGGGCATAGCTGATTGGGACCGCCTCAAAGAGCAATGGCGTTACCATTGCAGTGCGTCGGGCAGGGCACTTCGCGCCCGTGTGTCCAAGGACGCTTCGGTTTAGTACAAAAAATACGCATCGCTCACCGTGATCCCAGCCCATCCCCCCGTTATGCGTGCATGGCAAGAGGAGCTTGTCGAACGATACCAACGTACTATGCGCGCTTCTTCGCTCTCGGCTGCAGCTTGGCGCTGTAGACGTGCACCATGTGCACATCCTGAGGTGCTCAGGTATAGGCTCCCAAAGCATCGCTCAGTGGCGCTGCGACTCTTGACAGGCAGCGCCATCTCTGGCGGAAAAATAGAAACTGGGAATATACGTTGCGCGTTTTCTCTTCTCTCCTCCGCGCTTCCGCTCGCTTCCGTGCACGTGCAGCGCTTTCGCGCAGCGCTTCGCTGTGTACCGCTTGAAAAAGATCTCCCCGCTGGACAGTCACTTCGAAAAGCGAACGTAATCAAAGTAGAGAAATTAGTTAGTCACGGTTATCGATGTTCCACGTTGTCGACTATGAAAAACATGGGATTGTTGTTTAGATGTGCACGCTGGCAGTGGCAAACGCGTACTGTAGTGAACGAACTTTCGCGGCGTGCAAAAAAGAAAAAAAAAGATAGAGAAACAAAGACTACACGGCCGTGGCACTAAAAAGCCTGAGAAGGTTCGAGTCATGCCCTCCGTACCGCTGGAGCATCACCCGCTGACTTAGCCACGAGGCAGCTAGCTTAGCTTAGCTTTAACTGCTGCGAAGCAAGTAGAACGGCTCGCCTCGTCTGTCTGTCTTTTTTTTTCGCTTCTCGCTTCGTGCTTGCAGTCCCTTTTTATGAGAATATCGACTTTACAGGTGTAGAAGACTTGCTGCGCGAACGCGGCTCAGCGTGAGAGGTGTCGAATTTCAGGCGCGATGTGGTATCGGGTGACGAGCTCGCGCAAAGCGCACCCGTAAACGCACACTCGAAGCAATGCACGAGTGCGCGGTGTGCGTGAAAGAAAACCGCACAATCTCCGAAGATGGCAATAACAATTCCTGAATTAAGTGCCAGTTAGATTCAGCGGCTTAAATTTATACCACCCTAAAAAAGCGACAAAAACAGAACAAACGAGCAAAACGATGTCAAGTTAGCTGAAAATGCACAGGCGTTCGTTCCGGCGCGATGATGCAGCCTTGTGCGGAGTTCAACTGAACTCAACCAACACGGCAACGCTAACCGCGGTATGAAGTATGTGAGTGTGAACATCCAACAACGACAGGTAGGTCTCAAAAACACAAGGAATCAAAACACAAAGTTGCTTCAACATACAACCGTAATTGAATGTAAAAATGCGAGACGGCGAGCAATCATTACTGCAGTCGTTGCATGGACGCGCCGCGTTACATACTGATTCAGGTAGTCGAAACAAACGATTTCAAGCGAAGAATTGGGTCAGCGAAAATGGAAGGCGAGACAGAGCTAGAACTTTGTTCCTCTAACTACGGTGATCCACGCTTGTGTACTTTCTCTCTTGTACGACTTGTCCGGGAACTATACAGTTTTACAGGCGGATCGCGTGCCGGTACTGTGGGCCACTGCTGTGGCACACAGTAATACTTCGGAACTCGCTTTCGTGGGGTCGCTTCTACCATCGCGGAAATGCAGCTTCGCAAAGCAAGCCTTTCGGTTCAGCGTGCCAAACTCACGGCGCAACGTCTAAGCTCCCCGCACCGACAAAGAACGCGTGCGCACGCGTGCCGCCGCTGTCGGCTGTCGGTGAAACAGGCGCGCCCTCCGCCGCGCTTATTCCCAGTTTCACCAGAGCTTCTTTCCAGACCCGCAGCGCGGCGCTGTCGTCGCTCCGCAAACTTAAGCTTTGGTTCCCTATGCACGCAGAGCTCTGCTTCGTCCGCCGGGCTCGCCTGCCCACTCGCTAAACCCTACCGCACCAGCTGCTGCTTGTTCGCGCGACTACCACGCATTCACTCAACACTTTCAGTCAATGGCTGAATCTGTTACTAGTGTCAGTTATCCAGGACCTGTTACTTACCACATGACTCCAGCGGTGCATATGACGTTCTCCTATCACCGCCATCGGATGACGAAGTAAAGAAGGCGTTAGACGCATTGAAAAAGGGTTCGGCCCCCGGGCCTGACGAACTCCCTGCCGAATTTTACGTACAGTTCTGGCCTATCATTGGCCGATTTATGTCACGCGTCATTCGTAAGTGTTTCCGAGATCTTACCCTCCCAAACTCTTTCCACAGAGGCCGTTTTACACTAGCTAGTCCTCAAGAAAGACCCAATGTCCACGCGACCCGAAGATTGGCGCCCCATCACCCTTCTCAATGCGGATTACAAACTCCTTGCTAACATTCCGGTACGTCGCATCAGTCCGTCTCTCCCATCGCTAATAGCTCCCCACCAAGTCTGTTCCATTCCGGGCCGTGACATTCATAGTCATACCTGGCTCACGCGCGACATAATACATTACACCACTGGACGATGCGCACAGGGGTTACTGGTTTCCTTAGATCAGGAAAAGGCGTTTGACTTCGTTGAACATACCTATTTATTCATCGTCTTACAAGCATTCGGTTTTCCTGCCAAGTTCATCTGCCTCATTCGTGCTATGTACGCTAACTCCGAAAGTACCCTTTTCCTAGATTCGCGCGAGAGCCGCCCATTCCAGGTTACACGAGGAGTCCGCCAGGGTTGTCCTCTCTCCCCCGTCTTATTCTTCCTGGCCTTAGAACCCTTTTTAAGGGCTATCGAACGAGATCCACAGATTCGTGGCTTACCCCTCCCTGGCCGCACTGAAGTTAAAGTAACTGCCTATGCCGATGTTACTCTGTACATACACAACGAACAGTCACTGCAGCACGTCCTGAATGCCTTTTCCCATTTCGGAGGGATTTCCGGTGCTCGTTTAAATTTGTCAAAAAGTCGGTATTTCTTCATTGGAAACCCGGCTGGACGTATTAACATCACGTTGCCTTTGCAATGGTCCCCCCACCATGGAGATACTAGGTGTCACTTACAATGCTTTCGGTATTCAGGAAAATATCTGGGAATCGGTTATAAAAGCTCTAACACAAAACATAGACGCTGCTAAGCACTTCGATTTTCCCCTTTTAGAACGCCGGTACTTGTCGCAATCGGTCTACCTCCGCAAATTTTGGTACTTGTGTCACGCCATCAAACCCGCCCTCCGAGTTTCACAGGAAGTTCAGCGTTTAATCTTGTTCTTTTGGTCTGGTGGTACGGAATTATTATCGCGCCCCACGTTAGCGCAACCGCGCAGCCGAGGAGGCTTCGCGTTCCCCGACGTGGCCGTTACGGCTTCCATCCTGTCCCTCCGCACTATATTGCGCGTTTTAAATAATGATGGTACGCCTGCTCAGACACTAGCACGTTACCACCTAGGTCCATCCCTACGGGTCCTAGTGCCCGCTGGTCCTATCAACTGTGGTCCGCAGTCCTGCCATTTACCGATTGTGTATCGTGCCCTCCTGGCCTTCCACCGCCGTCTAGAGACTACATGCCCGGAGATCGATGTAGCCAAAGCGAAAGTGTTGGACACAATGGCCGCCCTTGTGCAGCCTTTGGTACCCCGACACCGGCAAGCGGTAATGAGTCGCCCGTGGAAGCAGATGGCCACAGCGGCATTGCCGGGTCGCCTCCGTGACTTTGTTTGGCGATGGGGCTGGGGCTTGCTCCCTACTCGCGATCGGCTGCAATGACGGCAGGTTGTAGGCACCTCGACTTGCCCCAACTGCGTCATGGTTGAGACCAACCGACATGCGACGATCGAATGCGTGGTCGCCCGCCTTTTTTGGCGTGCGGTCCTGGTTTTCGTGGGCAGGGTGTCAGAGGGTTCGTGTCCAGCGGCAGGTTCCCACGGGGGCGCTTCGCGGCACTCTTAGTAGTTGCCGGCCTGTTCAGCCTTTGGCGCAACCGCTGCGAAGCCGTCGCTGGGAATTGCCGTCGACGTTGCTTATGGCCAATAGTGGGGCGCATGAGGTGCGAGATCCTCGCGTTTCTCTCTGTGGAGCTTTTGTTTTTGGGGGGAGCGCGAGTTTCTGCGCCATTGGTCATGCCCTTTTGTGACGTTGAGAATGAACGGGTCCAACTTGTTTTTCGACCTACGTGGTGCTAGGCCGCACCGTGGGGTGGGAGTTGACGTGCATGTCTCCTTGCCCTTTCGACCTGTGTTTGCCATCTCGGTATCTCATGTCCTGGTGAATCTACCACCAAGTTGATGTACACGATGGAAGAGCATGTACTCCTACCCATTTACCCTGTTCTCTATGGTGTCAGTTGTGAGCCATGTGCATTTGTTGTTATGTTGATCAGACTTTTGCTGTTCGCCCTATGCGGAAGTGTTAGAATGGAAGAGCATGTACTCCTACCCATTTACCCTGTTCTCTATTGTGTCAGTTGTGAGCCATGTGCATTTGTTGTTATGTTGATCAGACTTTTGCTGTTCGCCCTATGCGAAAGTGTTAGATTTTTGTGATGTAGAATTGTGAAAATGTGAATGTATCCCTGAACACTGATATGTCATGTATAATTTAAGCTCTGTACATAGTGTAAATAAATTTTTTCTAAAGAGTTTGAGGACCTAATTCAAAACATACAAGAATCCTTACCACGCGAGAGCAAGATAGTTATGAGTATTCGGTTGTGCGAAACCAAGGCAACAACCTTCTTGAAGTCGCCACAAGATCTACCGCGTTTGTTCGGTGCTGAGCGGTGACACCCGTGTACGGGGAGTACCGTTTTCTGAAAAACAAAAATCTTCCTCCCTGTGATCTGGGGCGGGAAGCTTGCTGGAATAGACGTACTGAATGATTATGGGTCGATGAGTATGTCAGTTCTGGGACAAGGTACCTTCAAGTACCGACCTCCATTCCCTTATGACAACGGCAAGCAAGAAAATATTACCTTATGTCGTCAGTCAACCGTACCATACAATTAACACTGTGCAATTGGAGACTTAGCTGTATAAGTACGGAATTGTGGGGGGAATCGATGACTCGCCGACACTTGATCCGCAATGCCAGCGCAATTGGGGCAAACTACCATTTCTAGGGCATTAAGCTGCACGAGTGAAAGAAAAATAGTTTTGGTCCAGCGCAATGTTCCGTACTACGCGTAAACTTATGGTACCACAGCCACAGAAATGAAGATCAATTAAAAAGTTCACCGGTGATTGCGATACCGCCTAATGTGAATTCTGAGAATTCAGAGGCCGCGCACACTTCTGGATTCCGGCGTTGGCGGCTTTTAGGCCTGCTTGGGCAGCTCATGGAGCAGCAGCGGAAGACCACGCACTTCCACCAGTTGGGTCGCTCATTGTTCAGAAAGAACTATCTGAGACGTCATCTGCAACCGCACGATATCGCACACACTACTACAGCGCCACGCCGCGGGGGCCGCAGCGGAATCAGTCGTCCCGCCATTGTCGTTCCCTCCTTCTGGCTTGCGCCGTCTTACGTCTTCCGCTGCTCTCCGCGTTTGCTCTGTTTCGTCCTCGTCTGCGCTGCCGGTTACAACGATGCATAACGCAGTAATGGGCACCTCACGGCTTCACTCTAAAGCTACCGCAAACCAAACAGTTTTCTACGAATAGGGCTTGGAAGGAAGGAAGGAACAAAGAGGAGGGAAAGGAAAGGCAGGGATGTTAACCGGTCTAGTGGAGCGACACAATGTCGGAATAGATGTAAAGCTTGCGTTTCACGTTGCTGGGTAAATCACAGCAAAATAAATGAGGCATGGTGTCCTTCAGGTACTTGTAGGAATCATTGGCGTTGCTGCATTCTCGTTTAGCTCGTCACACACTGTTCGCGACAACAGGAGAGGGAAGTCGACCAAACGTGGAATTTTAGGGACAATCGATATCTGCGCGAGGCAAAGTCGTGACCGACATCTCACGTGCAATAACTACGGGTGGTCTTCAACACAAAATAGACCGATTGCTTGGACTGCGCCAAGGATGTCGAAGCAATCATAGTCAGTGCGTTTCGTATTTACCGCGTGTTATCTGGTGTTGGGGATGTTCTTATTATTATTTGACGAATAAACACATATACATATACAAGCCCACAAAAGAAGGAAGAGAGGCGGAGAGGGCTCACAACTGGCGACGAGAGGGGCACAGCGATTGCCTACTACTTGAGGAAAGTGCGGAGGGGGTGGCGTCACAATACTCCTAAAACAGACGTATTTTAAGATTTGTCTGGTCTATTGTCACTGGCTGTACCTTTCTCTTCATAGTTATGACTTTTCTTCTTATTGTGTTCTCTAGACAAAGTGATACAATGCTTCAGATGGGTTTTCAAATTGTGTATTGTTTAAGCGTGATGAATATTTACAGAGTTTCCATTGGGCAGACGTCAAAAAGAGCCATAGTTTAGGCGAAAAAGTCGCCCAAAGTAGCCATGTCTTAAATCATATTGCCACAATTTTAGCCAAATAGAACGCAAGTGATATATTCAATGGAATTTTTTTATTATTACATAATAGATATTCTGAATACGCACAACACTAAAGAGCACATATATCTTTGTTCATGCTTGTTCTTTAAGCCAGGACACATTCAATCCGCGTTCGCATTTCAGAGTCGAAAGAGATATGTGAACACACTCTGTCTAAACTCCTTGGGCACATTACGGCGGAAGCCAAGCTTTATAGGTACAATTACCATACGCAAGTCCCGCTCCATTTTCATTGCGGGTGTCTGGTTTGGTTAAGTTTCCACCAGGGAACACGCGCTCGGCATCAGCATTACAAAGTGGAAGTGACAAACCCCACCATGAGTAAGATCAGCCTGGGCTCTGCATCTGGTCCAGATGCCCAGTTCCGGTTATATTTAGCGGATCTGGACTTATTTTTTTCGCCAAGACGCTTGTAGAAATTTCCGGTCGGTTGTCGCGTTTTCTGGGCTTATTTGCATTTTCTCAGCAAATGTAGCTACTTTAGTGATCAGCACTTCATCACGGGATCCAATAAACAACTTGTGACGGAGATGGCTGCAGAGAAGGGCCGCAGTAGCCCTGGCCCTTCATACGGCTAAACAGCCCGCCACCGTCTACTCGGATTCTCGTACGGCGGTCAGAAAACTACTCATATGCTTTAATATCAGGCCACGCCGCTAGCATCATTCACAAATCTATGCAAGGAGGAACAAATGCAAAACTCAGCGGTCACCACATCTCGTGGTTTCCATCGCACGTGGGGAATGTATATCAGGATGCAATCCCAACGAACGGGCTCATTCCCTAGCGCGAGAGGCTCACGTAGCGCGCTGGGAATAACAGACCGGCTCAGTCACAGGACTGCCTCATTAAGGACCCTTTAACATAACAACATTTAAAGAAATTACGTCTCACTATAAGCTGGGTAGGCGAAAATTCCCTCCGCCGAACCCCAAATTAAACAGAGCCCAATCAGTTACTCTCAGACTTTTGCAGACACGCACTGATCTTACTCCCAGAGCTTTGAGTTGGTCCAATCCCGATTTTCCACAGTCGTGCTCTAAATGCGGACACGAAACCTGCTCCTTCCACCATATGCTCTGGCTGTGCCCAATTAACGTGTGCTCCACTCTACATGATGCGGCCACCTGGGATGAGCGACTGCGCAGTCCCGATCTCACGTATCAACTCCAGGCCGTCCAGAGGGCTCGTGTCGTCGCCGAGAGTCATCATCTCCCGGTTCCGACATGGGTGGAGCCACGACTTGATTGGGGAGGTCTCTTGGCCTCTTTTGTCTTGTCCCTCAGGACTCAAATAAAGTTCTTTGTATGCATGTATGTCGGCTTCTGCATTGTCGACACTTGCAGCGTGTTGCTCACACACAAAGACGTTACAACTGTGAAAGTTGTTAGTTCACGCGTCTCCTATGTATGCCTGCGGGTTCTTGTCGAGCGTCATTTGTGCTTCAGCTGGCGCGCTGAAAGTATCGAGCTGCTTGACGTTCGTCGTGTGACATTCTAATTTCTTGCTGTCGCATTCATTGCTTCGCCCTTCGAGCGAAACTGTCACTATTTTTTTTCTTTACTCACGTTTAGCTCATGCACACTGTTGGGAACAACAGGAGAACTAAGTCGACCGAACGCGCAATTTTAATGCCTCACGTTGTCTGCACCAGTGGAAGTCGTGACCGCCCGCTCATGCTCAATAAGAACGTGTGGTCTTCAACGCCAAACGACCAATTGAATTGAACTGCACTAAGGGTGTCGGAGTATTATTCTTAGTGCCTTTCGTAGATACCGAATGTTATGCGGTGTTGGAGGGTGCTAGCATAATTACTCAACACGCAAACAAACGCATATATAAGTACACAAAAGAAGGGGGAGAGGCGTAGTGGGCTCACAACCGCCACCGAGAGGGCAGCAACGATCGCCTGCTACTTCACAGAAGGGGGGGATAAGGTTGGGATGTCATGGTGCCACCGAAACCATGGTGTTTTAAGAAATCTCTTTTCTGTGTTCATCGGGAATATCTTTCTCTTCACCGTGATCAAAAAGTCTGAACAATGCTCACCCACCTTGTTCGAAGGTAACCTCCTATTTACGTTAACTTGATGAATCCGATGATACGTTTGAAACTGTGCCGGCTGCCAAAATTGCCTGTAGAATCATTCAAAATCGCTACTTCCTCGTCTTCTTCTTATCATTCTAGTCGCTACATATTCCTCAAGCTAAAATTACAGCGCAAACGCATTCATTGTCCTCCTTAATTATTCTTTACTTTTGCACTACGCCCATCTCAATATATGTTCATGATTTCGCATATCTTGTACACCATCGTCCTTGTTACATGTTATGTGCACATGTGCGATAAGGTTGCCTGGGGCTCATATATGCGTTGGCGTATGAAATAATAAAGCAGTTAGTCAGCGCTTGTGTCGTAGGTTTTATTTCTTCGTGGCTGTCCTGTGTGTTTGCGCTCTAATTTTTGCCTCAGGATTTTGGTCAGAGTGTAAGCCATATGATGTGATTGTGGTTCAGCCAACCGGTTTCTTCCATCCGGTGTCATAAGCCTAAAAGAGCCATAGTGTTTCCGCTAGCGCGTGCAACCGCGAGCCAAGAGACGCTCCTCTTTACCCTGGTCGACTGACCAAGAATCACGCTGCAATTTGATGCAATATGCACTGTGGGGCATGAAAGAAATTAGGACTGCTTTGAACTTGGGGAGCCAATAATAATAATCATTGGGGTTTAACGTCCCAAAAACACCATATGATTATGAGAGACGCCGTAGTGGAGGTCTCCGGAAAGTTCGACCACCTGGGGTTCTTTAACGTGCACCTAAATCTAAGTACACGGGCCTCAGGCATTTGCGCCTCCATAGAAAATGCGGCCACCGCGGCCGGGATTCGATCCCGCGACCTACGTGTCAGCAGTCGAGCACCATAACCACTAGACCACCGCGGCAGGTAGGGGAGCCAAGCCAGAAGGAAGTACGGAGC
Organism: Rhipicephalus appendiculatus; assembly: GCA_030522465.1. Classification (NCBI taxonomy): domain Eukaryota; kingdom Metazoa; phylum Arthropoda; class Arachnida; order Ixodida; family Ixodidae; genus Rhipicephalus; species Rhipicephalus appendiculatus. Next base: position 34,639 of record JALIZH010013155.1, read on the forward strand.
TGGGTGGCCTTCTTTTTGTCTCTTTATTTTTGTCATTCTTTCTTCTTCACTTTGTTTGCTTTTCTCACTTTCTGTGTTTTTTTTTCTACGCATTCCTGTCTCTGTTTATTTCTAATTATTTTTCTCTCGTTCGGTATTCCTTTCGACTTGCTTTATCTTTTTTTCTTTCTTTCCCTTCTTTGTCTCATTATCCCTGTATTCCTCGCTTGCTTCCATTTTCTTTATATGATTTCCTCTCTCTATGTTTCTTTCTTTGGTTTTGCTCTCTTTTTTCTCTTCTCCATTGATTTCCTTTTCATTCTTCATAATCTATGCCGTACTCTCTCTCTCTCTCATCTCCTAATGTCCCTGCTCCTCACTCTCACAGTTATCCTTCTCACCGCCACTTCTTATTCCTACTCCCCTTGCTGTACGATACTATACAAGGCTATGCTATGTTATGTCAGCGTGCCTGGATAACCGATTGGTTAGTACGCTCGCCTCAGGAGCGCTAGTACGCGGGTCCGAGTCCCAGTGCCTCATGCGGAACTTCTTTTTCGCCAATGGTGTTCTCTTTCTGTATATCTTTCTTTCTGACTCTGTGCTTTTGACTCTCTGTGCACTCGTTCTCTTCTCTCACTGTTGAGGGTTATTTCAGTCCACGCCGGAGAAATCGGCACTCGTGTTTTGAAAGCCAAACAGACGATGAGGAGGACTGAGAGGAAGAAAATAAGGAAGAAGGCAAGTTGCAAGGCCGGCTTGTTGGCACGGCATTTTTGAATGACAATCTTATTGTTATTCAAAGAAGAGGGCACGTGCCGTTTGATGATGATGATAGTTTATGTTCGCACTACATGGTGCAACGAAAAGCTTTTACAGCACCGCTCCTAAAACCGAGCCCCATCTGATGCGGCATAGAATGACAGTGCCTTCTCCTCAGGCTAATGCGTCAAATAATGAGTTGCGACAATGTTCCACATTGTCGTATCTCAACCAAGGGGGACGACCGAGTAAAGGGTGCAAGAACATCTATTACAACTTCGTCAAACAGCGTACGTGGTTAATCGATGGGTTGTAGAAGGTTTGGAGTCTTTAGGTGGGGTGACTTGCAGTGCTGAATTTCACGGTAACTTGTCCCGTAGCCTTGTACGCAACCAAACTATTTAGGCCAGCAGAAGAGTTCTGCCCAATCGAGAGTTCTTGTTGAGAATTGGGGAGGTTCTTTTCCTGCAAAAATGGGGACGTTGTCTTGGAGCACATCAATAAAGAAAACAAGTTGCACTTCTTTCACAAATTCGTTTGATACGTAGCTTACTAAGCAGGTGCGTTGATGAGCGGATAGGAGCTTAAATACGGAAGCCGTGGTATACTGAAATATCAGAAGAATTGTGCATCAAGCGAAACGCTGGAGCTGAATCTCGTGCCTAAGCTTGCGAACAATCGAATGGTCAGCATTGTACCATTGCGCTGATTGATGTACCCTATTCTCAGTCGCCTCTACATGGTCATGAAAATATTTGTGGTGAAACAAGGAGTTTAGGAGCAGCACTCGTTTATACAAGAGAAGAGCAGCCACGACAAGTTCAGTGGTAATGGCGGAACCAGCCTATGCGCCGAGCGAACCAAACGTCGTCTTCTTCCCCGCCTGAGTGGTACCCTCTGCCTTTCTGAGTAGCACTCATCTTCTTCACTACATTTTCTTCCCCTCCGGAAAAGAGCCATCCTGGCGACTTTCTTCACTACATTTTCTTTACCTCCGGAAAAGAGCCATCCTGGCGACTTAGGGGCAGGAGACGACAGAGGGAAACGGATTCGAAACATAAACTGCACTTGATCCATCTTGAATGGTCAGAACGGCGAAAGGAATCAGGACGCACTTGCGGCGAACAGCGGTTTCAGAAGGTGTAAAAAGAACAGTTGATCCAGGAAGAAACTTCGCAGGAAAGCGGTACAAGCACAGATGAGAAAGGCGGTATCGGTGTGTCGGCGGCAACAAAAAGTTTTGCAGGTGAAGGCGGCGAGTCGAGAGCAGCAGAGTCGCATAGCGGCGAGAACTCGACTTCGGCACGAGCACAGTCAATTACAGCATGGTGAGTGCAGAGAAAGGCCCAGCCCAGCATAATGTCGTGGGAACACTTCGGCAGCCCTACAAACTCGACGGCATAAATATCGTCTGCAATAACGACGCGTGCCGTGCACGCAGCGAAAAAGGCGAATTCGTTGCTCACTCGCAGTGCTCAAAACGAAGTCGTGAAGAGGCGTTGTTACTTTTTTTTAGTCTACGGCAAAGCTTCTCAGTCATTACAGACACTGCGGCGCCAGTGTCGACCAGTGCGAAAACAGGTATACCTTCAACGGAGACAGCAACTACATTAGACGGCTAAAAACAAGGTCTTGTAGAGTTCGAAAGCTGCGCAGTTCTTGCCTCCGGAACTGCGGCTCCTAGTTTTCCTCAGGGACAGGGCGAGGGCAGGAGAAACTCACGCCGTCGGCAAAACCGTGCTACGTGACCCGCAAAACCACAGGCGAAGCATATGGGGCGGTTGTCCTGAGTGCGCCATGGGTTTGGAAGGCGTGGTGTTGGTCGGTAGAAAGGACGGGCAGCCTGGTGCACAGGTTCAGGCCGTGCGACAAAGGGGCGCGCGGGGACGTAGGAGTTCGCGACAGGCAGACATCGGGGCGTGGTCAGTGCTTCGGCATACGTCAGTGGAGCAGCCACAGGTGGTACGTGGGCTGTGGGTAGCACCTCGGACACTTGCTCCTGGACGACTAGCTGTATCGATGGCGGCAAAGTAGATGGGGCACCCTCAAAGGCATAAGGCACAAGGGACAGCTGGCGCGCGACCTCTTCGCGTACAAATTGCTTGATCTCGAGAAGCAAAGCCGGAATGGTCTTCCGCAATGCTTAGCCGACGTTAAAGCGGAGATTGTTGCACATGACGCACTGGCGCGACGAGTAGTGTCACGCTGTTTCCAGAGCTCGTCATAACTTTGACAGAGTTGGATGACGTCCGCTACCGTTTGCGGGCTCTTGGTGACGAGCATCTGAAATGCGTCGTCATTCACAACTTTTAAGATGTGTTTGATCTTCTCGGCTTCCGTCATGGCCGGGTTGACAGGCCGACAAAGATCGACCACGTCTTCTATATAACTGGTGTAATTTTCACCATTCTGCTGAGCTCGAGCGTGCAAGCGCTGTTCGGCACGTAGCTTGCGAAGTGCTGGACGGCCAAACAAATCCGCGAACGCCGTTCGGAAGGCCGACCAGGTGGGAAGGATCCCTCGTGATTACGGTACCACAGACTGGCGACGGTCGGTCAAATAAAATTGGACGACGGTAAGCTTGTGCGCATCGTCCCATCTGTTGTGCTTGCTTACCCGGTCGTATTCGTCGAGCCAATCTTCCACGTCCTTGTCATCGGTCCCACTGAAGGTAGGCGGGTCGCGTTGCCGAATGGGGCCGGAACAGACAGGAGCCGAAGTCGATGGAGCTGAGGCGGCGCCCTGCTGATCTTCGTCCGTACACATAGTTGCAGCTGGAGGCAACGTACGGTTCCGAAGTTCCAGGATTATGGAATACCCAGCAACCTCCACCAATTAAAACAAGGCGTTTAGGAGCAGCACTCGTTCATGCAACAGAAGAGAAGCCACGACAAGTTCAAGTGGTAATGGCGGAACCAGCCTATGCGCCGAGCCAACCAAACGTCGTCTTCTTCCCCGCCTGAGTGGTACCCTCTGCCTTTCTGAGTAGCACTCATCTTCTTCACTACAGTGGTGAGGCAAATTAGGGCGAAGAGCAACTTCTAGCTTTGTGAAAGAGGAATTTGTGTTGTTCAAGTAATCGAACTTTCGTGTTGTCAAGTTCGAACTGTGCAGTTCGAACGGCGAAAGTTACGACGCCAATCATGAGTTATATAAGGTGATTAACTAAAATGGCTTCGAAGGGGTGGAAAGTTGGGCAGGTTGGTGCTGATTCATGATGCTGAACCAGATGGCACATGTGGATGATGTTACCGAGATAACCATGTGTAGTGTGCATCGCACTCTTGTTTTTTTTTCTTTCTTTGTGTGTTCTGCACTCGACTGTGCAGATTTACTGAGAGTATGTGATTAAACTTAGTTGCGAGTCAGCGCCTATCCCATTTTCTTGTCAACCGTTCGCTGTCATTTACGCTGCTCATTGTCTTATAATGGCTCTGCTGCTTTTTAACGCAGAGGACAGGATTTAAACGTGTTCATAAATGTACGCAGGATAGAGCATGAATTGACAATCTATTTACCATAGAGCGATGTGGAAGCTTGCGCGCTTGCGAGTGTGCGAAGCGACATTAGTTTTAGCTCGGTTATGATTCATTAACCATGTATTGCACTACGAAGTCATAGAATTAAGGTGGTATTGAAGGTTAAAGTGGCACAGTAGACAATGCAAGCATCGGCCTAGAACGTTGTAATGAAAATGTCGTTAGTGTTACGGAATATCAATATAAAATAATGGTAAGGGTTTGTAGACAATACATTTTCACATTGAATCACGGAGTAAAACTAAATGTCATTGAGAACACTGAATTGCTAGAGACATGACAAATGTATCTACCAAGACAATGCTCGACTAGGAATTCAAAGGGAGGATATCATTGTGAAAACGCGACACTACTGCAACATCAGCTCTTTAGAGCAATTGAAAGCACGCAGTGTAATTGAGAGTTAGCATATATGTGGCAAATGACGGCCTAGATATGTTAAATTACTTTTGTACCGTATGATAATTCACGTGGTTATTGTTGACCCTGTTACAGTCACAATTTTTCATTATTACGTATGAAAGGGTGTAAGAGAATTTTGTGCAATCCACACTATGTACTGGACAAGAAAAACAGAGTAATAGAGGTTTGTGCAATTCTATGGTGGCATATTGTGTTTTAAAGGTTCGCGGCTCATATACGGCAATGAAATAGGAGCATAATTTCGCTCCGCGCACGCATTCGCATTGAAACAAATTGCATTCAAAAACAGAAAAACAAAAAGCGGTAACTGTTAAGATTTTAAAGTATGCTTAAATAGATCTACTATTGTTTTATTAGTATGGAAGACACGTGTTTTCAATATGGTATAATCTGCTTAATCAATATCACCATGACATGTGATATGATATGTCTATCTCTTAGAAATAAATTGTCTCAAAGAAACCAAAGTCTTTATCGGCAACAAGGTGATGCATTTAAAGGTTAACTCGACAGAAAGCAGACGCGGAAATTCCATCAGCTTTGACGCATTCCCGCATAGAAGCAGGGCTGATATCATCGTGTTTTAACGAAGCAATGATCATCATTTCTCAGGAGAATAATTTATCATGCCACCTGAAAATTAAAGGCCCACGATGCACCTATTATTTATTTAAATCTTTAATATATAGTGAAACACGTTTTATATGTTATTTGTACTTTAACTATCGAGACCATATTTGAGCAAGTCCGGCCCACTAAAAAAATTATTTTTGTCTCGCAATTCTACAAGTTTTCATTAACGTTCAGACTTGCTTTGCCTTTGCTCCTTCATTAAGAGAACGTGCTACTTCAGCTGTTCATTGCTTTTAAGCTACAAATGGTCAAGTTTTCAGGGAGAGCAAGACAAAACTGAAGAATAAATTTGAGAATGAAAGTTAGTTCTAACACGACAGTGATATCCTGTTTATTAGCTCTGCTATAGTCACGTCTTGCTTTTCTCTAGCAAAAGGTATTGAGGATGTCAGGATAAAGCTGCATCATGTTGATGTCACTAAAATCAACTAATGGGACATTGGTCTTAAAGAAATAAGCTGCAATGCAACCTGAATTATATTTCATTGCAGTCAGTGTCTCGCTATAAAGCATTACTGAGAAAAAAAAGGCAGCTAACTCCCCCCCCCAGTCGCGAGCGCGCTACATCTAACTTCATTCTCTCTAGAAATTATAAAAGTGCAAATATGCACCTTATTACAGATATCGATAAATTGGTTGATCTTTCTGCTATTCTAATTGTAGCCTATTTAATTTGGCAATATGACCTTCTCCCCAACTTCCTGCAGTTTTCCTCAGCGCAGTGCTGTCATTGCTAGATGCACCTCATTGGCAAGATAGATTCGTTGTGGGAAAAAACAGCGCGCAGACGGACGGGACGAAGAAAAGGTAACACAGAACAAGCGCTGACTCTCAAATGTGATTTATTGGGATATACAGATTATTTAAACACATACGATAAACATAATGAACATGCGCAGAGGAGCTGGCGAGGAACCATAACTATGCAAATAAAAAGCTTTTTTACCGTGAGGAAACTGCGCAGGCGCGACAAAAGATCATGTCATACAAACATACTACTGATTAGGTTTTCTTCTTTTTCATGTAAAGAAACCGATGTTTGGCTGACGCAAGACTCTCCTTTTTTTTTTAATGCGGGAGGCTTCCACGAGTTCCCGTGTCATCTAGATTCGATGCGAAATAGGGTCGCAAAATTTATGCAATCGAACCGCGATACTCATTCTATCGTTGTGAAGCTTAAGGGCGAAATTTACCTCCATCCGATATATATCAGGCATTCTACTTCACCCTCATGCTTCATGCAGAAATACCTCCGTATTCCACCATTCCAGCGTGGGTATATTTAAACAGCTTTGCGCTCGCCAATATATATTAACGCGATAGCAATAAAGAGCTCGTTTCGAAGAAATTCCGGCGTCGGCGGCGGGGTAGTTGGTTGTGAGCAAAAAATCATCATCTTGTCTGTGACCGCAAAATCAAGAAAGAAGCAAATAAAATAAATAACAAAAATTTCCGGGTCCGAGTGAGGATCGAACCCAGGCCGTCTGCGTGGCAAGCAGCTGTTCTACCACACAGCCATGCTTCTTTTTTTTTCTTTATTACCTTATTAAACATAGAACAGAAAGATCAACGTACATACAAATATACATCAGTAATTCACGCACTGAACCATGCCTACAAAGCTTTCATATTTATCAGCACATCAAGGGTAGTGACCTAGTCTCGTGGGTCAGGCTGTGCTCTAAAAAGGTCCCTAACTTGAACTACACTTTCTAGAAAGTTTTCTCTAGACAATTTTACGTGCACATCGGCGTTGCGCACTTTCATTCTCGTTTTCCATAAACCGTGAAGACCCAGAATCATTATTATGTCATAGGGAGTATCGACTGGTAGGAACCTGATGCCGTAAGGGTCTAGGGAAAATTGTTCTTTTATAGTCCGCTGGAGGATATCCCAATAAAATACCGCATCCCGGCAGTCGAGAAAAGCATGTTCAATGCTCTCTGGTTTGTTGCATAGGAGGCAGTCCAGTAGTTGTCCAAGGAACAAAAATGCCTTTTTCCTCAAGCCATGTTTTTAACGGGTAGACTATTTGTGTGTAATTTGAAGAAGAAACTTTTGGCGGTTGGAGATACTGGTATTTTCTTAACCCTTTTCAGAATATTTTGTCCTGGGTATCCACGATGTGGCAAACGGTACATAGGAGTCGGTAGGGAAACATCAATCAAATCCTTATAAAGTCTCTTTTTGGTAACACCGCCCAAGTATTCTGACGAAAATCTCACTCTCAACATTCTGTATGAGAGCAATACCTCTCTCAAGTATCCATTTACAGAACCCCCCCATGTCCTCACCTGAAGAAACAATGAATTCTGGTATTAATTTGCGTAGCCTGGTTTGTATAACTGTGCGTAAGAAGGTGTCATTCATATCCCGTAGAAACATAAATCTAGAGAAAATTTGGCGCAAAAATAAATGAACAAGGCCAACACCTCCGCATTTGACCGAAAAGAACAAGTTAGTTCGACTGATTTTTTCCCAAGTCGACGCCCAAATAAAAACTGCAAAAAGCCCGATGTATCTTCTGAACACTAGAACGTGAAGCACTTAGGACATTCATAACGTACCACATACGTGACAGTAGAAACACATTACACACAGCAGCACACGAAAAAAATAGATAACTGCCTACCCCGCCATGCATCTGCTTTTTCCTTTAGCTTAGACATTTGTTCCAGCCAATAATCCTCAGTGCTCTGATACTTGTCAAGAGGTACACCCAGATACTTTGTTGGTACAGAGTACGTACGCATGTGAGAAGAAAACTCTGGCGTGGTATCCCAATCACCGTGCCAAAAACCACAACTTTTCTGCCAGTTTATCTTGCAGCCCGTGTATGAGCAAAACTTTTCAATGACAGCCATGCTTCTGCTGGGAAGTACATTGAAAAGAACTTCCTCTGCTTGGAAATACAGTGAAAATAACTTTCATGCTTTACAAACACACGCGTCATGTATACAGGCGTCACAATACACCATGTAATATCGCAGTAATATTGCGTGGTACAAGCGTACATTGCCATCGGGCGTCAGAACATGTGAATATCATGACATAATGGTTCAAAGCCGGCCACCCATTACAAAAGGCACACACGTTACTGCGCGTATTCCCTTAAGACCACGTAGTGGGTGCATAACAAGTTCGAAAACATTTCTCGCTCATAACTGCTTGTGGTTTAAAGCGTGCTGTTTAAAGCATGCTACCCATTACATAGTATGCACTAAGTGATTTGAAGTGCGCACTAGGGGCAGGATATCACTATCGCGTTCAACTCTTATTAAAGGCGAAGCTTAAGTGTCCCCCCAATTTGTTCATAGTATCCTGTCTATCAAAAGCGTTCTCGGAAAAACTGAAGCTGTGTCTTCATGTGCACTTCCACGTGCGAATAAGCTATCGGGTCACCTTCTTCCCATTGCTGCTAGCAGCAACCTCTGCATCCTGCAACTCCCCAAAAACACCCGTAGAGCATAATTGAGTGAGAAGGGAAGGTAGAACTGTGAAGGCTATTCACAAGCGCTTCCCTCTTAATATTCCGGCGGAATACGTAGACGAGGCTAAATGCGCACATCGTCCGGCTTTTGCATTAGCAGTTGTAGACGGAGTTGAAAACCTGATCGTCAGCATGTCGATTGCAAATTAGACAAAAACCCTGGAAGCAGAGGAGGCAGCATTAGCAATCGTTCACTCCTACGCTGAGTATATATTGTTATTCTGAAAGCACTATTTTTAATTAGGGCAATCTTGAAATCCATTCTCCCGCTGCTGGAATCCTTAAGCTGTCTCCTCCGCCATACCGCCTCATCACCCTTCTTTGGGTCCCTGCACACGGAGGACGTCAGGCAACACGGCCGCTCACATCCAAGCCCAAGCACTTGCCAACCGGGCTCAAAGCGACGTGCCTTCGCTTCAATGTACGAGGCATCGACTACTCAGCTACCATGATATAACATTGTTTTACCGGAATCCCAGCCTTACTTAACCCCCCAACACATATATCTCATTTCCAGAAGTGATCATGGCTTTGTGGCGCAGACTTCAAATGACCACATTCACGACTGCTTCCCTTCTCTGTTTCATTACGCATGCCGAAACCTCACGTCACTACAACTTGTGCCCCAAGTACCAGTGCCGACTTCAATTTTTTGCGTCTCATAATCATTTCCTTGTTATGGGACGTTAAACGCCAACGACAACAACAACGACAACAATAATAACAATAATAATAATAATAATAATAATAATAATAATAATAATAGTAACAATAATAATAATAATAATAATAATAATAATAATAATAATAATAATAATAATAATAAGACTTCGGCGTTTCTGCTAATGACGTTTTTCTGAGCCGCCCGCACAAATCTAGCCCATCGTAGCAAAGGTCAGAACAACAGGGGTGGTGAGAGGCTGCTTGAGGCAGTTCGCAACCGGAGTTACAGCTCCGGGCCAGAGATGTCGCCGAAGCACAGAAATGCCCGGACATCTAGAGAGGCCCAAGGGCCCGTCGTCGTCATGCCTGCTTCCAGCTCCCCCACCAACCCCCCCCCACCACCCGCTGGCACTATTTATTAATCAATAAAGTTGTTCACCTACCTTACCGCTCAAGCCATTGTCCCAAATCACAACCTACTTCAATACTGTGTACTGAACGGGCATTCTAGCAACAATATTCAATACATTCTTACAGGAAAGCTGCATGTGGCAAGATTAAGGTGAATTGCGTCCGCGCACAAGAATATGTAGAACCATTATTTTCTGCTAACCGACTCACTCCGCTGATCCAGCCTTTCTGCGTCGAAAAGATGGACAAGTCGTAGAAGTGATGATGAAGGTATATCCCTTCGCCCACACGGCAGAATAAAAAGAACAATTTTGCCTCAAAGGCATGATCACTTGCATGCGAAACAAACGTAATGCCGCTTTTCCATTTTCGAAACAACAGCGTTATTTATACACTACAATATTTAATCCAGAACCCACCTTTAATGAGATAACATGCGTAATGCGCAATGGAAGCAACATCATTTATTAGTATATGTATCTGGATTCGCTAAACATAATCAGGGGATGTAATATAGAGAGTGCTGAAAATTAAACATTATGCTTTTCTTAAAATTCAGCATCTAGAGTTACATGAAGAGCACCTTTTCGGATTAGTTTTGTATCCAGGGTGACACAAAGTCAGAGAATAATGATTGCTGTCTGCCGCACAATAACCAAGTTGGGACACTGAACGTTTTATGACTGCCGGAAGTGGGCATGTTTACATTGAAAAGTTAAAGCCAGTCACGTTTCCACGTATTTCCACCCGGAAGAATCCTTCTAGCATGCCTGTGCTTCAAGATAACCCGCTGTAGAGTTGATTTCCTGTTTGCATGATTTCGCATGCACTACAGTGAGCACTGTGCTGGGGCGATTGCTTGCCGCGTTTCATTTCACAACGGATCCAAGGCATAGACGAAGGATGAGGAGGGTTATCGTTTTAGTATTGGCTGGCAACACCAAGCAATGAGTGCTCGTCATATCGGGAAGGAGCAGTCCAACGGTCATCCCCGCGTTACATGCGTAATCAAACAAACCGCAATTATACTTGTGTAGTAAAGGTGGTTTTCAGGTTTTCACGTATCTCCAACTGCTGAATTTTCAGAAAGCCATAAAGGTTCAATTTCAGCTCCCAGTGTAAATCTACTGCGGCGATATTCACAATGGCAGATACACCATAATCACTCTTCACTATTAAACTAACATGCAGAACTTAATGGTTACATTCCAGTACATTCATTACCATCTGATTTCCTTTTGCTCACATAACTAGTTAACTTATTGCATTGTGCAGCTTCAATCGCACTTCTCTAAACCATTTTCGTCCCATTGTAAATACACGAATCAGTTAAATACAGTATAACATAATACACGCTAGTCGAGGCTTGGTCAGTCCATCAGCGCTCTCCGTTGCTTGATCGCATCGGAACATAGCGACATTGTTTTGTCAGGATGTCAGACTGACACACCAAGTTGAAATGTTTTGTGCCTCATGAAGTACAGTATATCAAGCGGACGTTTTTATGCCTGTTCGGAAGCAGTATTATTACCGTATTTAAACCATTTCCTAACACGGTATAGGCTGACGCATGATGTTTCGCATCTCGACTGCGTTTGCACATAAGGAAAACGCACGTTCACTCTTCTCCATCTTCGTGACTCATGCATACATTTTGGGTTACGCACAGTGTCACAGACGCGAACACTTCTGACACATGTCTCACCATATGAAAATATATATTCAGTATAAGCTATTACATTCCAATGCATAGTCAGATACGTATACTGAGACAAATAACGATTTCTATTGAATAGTTTTGGTCAGGGAGTCGGAACGAAATTTTTTTCGTTTCGGTTTTAGTTTCGTTCCACCGCAAAAAGTTCCGTTCCGTTTCTGTTCCGGAACGAAAAAATAATGTTCCGTAACGATTCGTAACGTTATATATTTGAAAAAAATTTGTACAGTAACGATAAAAATATTGGTTTTGTCGTATAGTTACTCCCGCTCCTCTTAAGAAAGTGGGACAGGGTTAGGACACGTTCTTCCCACGTTCTGAAGAGGAGCACAGCTAATTGTACCACGAATTTCTACAAATCAGCGGAAACCCGTGTCCTACTCAATTATAATAGACTTTCTCAAAAGTGAATTACGAATTTTTCGAGCAGGCTAAACGCTTTGCGTCAAGGGAGCGCGCATGATCTCAGAAGCAGCCCGTCATCGAGCGTACATATGCGAGACCGCTGTTCATATAAAACAAACATCCTCGCCGAGAATGCTTCCTCTACGCTGGCAGGTGTCACAAGCACACGAAAGTCCACTTGAGCTAATACGAAGATCTCTGGTTACCACTGTTTTCGTCTTTCGCCAATTTCAAGACATCGCTACTTTGGAATTCCTGCCTGATATACGCGCTAGTACTGTACTCAGAGATGTGCGTTTTTGCTCACATTGCATGACCTCGGTTGTTCCGGATTCTGAAGTTTCCACTTGAACCGAAAAACGATAACAATATTTCGGTTTCACTCCGGAACGAAATAATAGATAACGTTTCGGTTACGTTTTCGTTCCGGTCAAAAATATCGTTTTTTTTTTGTTTTTCGTTTTCGTTTTTCGTTCCGTTCCGACACACTGGTTTTGGTACACGCATCGTTTCACGCAATAAAGGCTCAAGATCGACCTTCAGAGCTTAATACTGTCACGCAAATTCATGGTAAAGTGACGTAGGTAATTTTACAATTAATATATGTTATCACGTCATTAGATTTAGTTTAGCATGGTAATAGATCTCAGGCGGTTCCTTCGTGTACTTCCCGTTAAATTTCCAGAGGCTCCGAACATGGTGTGATTTATGTCCTACCATGCGTGATAAACGCACGGTTAACTGATTGTGTGGACCTCAAACTCGAAGTGCTAGTACGTGTTCTTGAGTGTCATTATGTGATGCTATGTTTCGCATGCGCTGAATGTGCGCACTTAAAAAAATGACAATGCCGTCATGCTAGCTGCAGGTAAAATAGCTTCAGACAAGGGCGGCTCAAAAGCTAGTGAATAAAGGTAACAAAACACTAGGTACCCATAAGCCCGTACGGAACGTCGTAGCTACAATGGCGTGCACCCATTTTTAAATGGAGCGGTGGAAAAATGAGTTCATGATATGTAGTTTGACAGACACGCACATTGGGGGTCAAAAGTTCCCAGGCCACTCTGCCAATTGGAATATATGGGATAGTGGCCTGGGAACATTTGACCAGCCCTGCACGTGCTACTTTCTAATCATTTTTACATAAAAGTAACACCTTCAATGCAACTTATACCTAGACTTAAGTGTAAATTCCCGGGGCTCCATTCTAACAAAAATGAACATTCATCCGCCTCGATTATATCAGCTACTGGTTGGATACATGAAAATCTAGCGCACAAAAAAAAAACGAAAAAAAAAACAAGAACACAGAGATGAATTGAGCGCTAAGCTTGATACTAATGTTTATCCTTAGAATTCATGCCTATTTGTCACTGAGCAAATATGAGAAAAGCGAATCGTCACCCAAGCACACCCGATCCAGCTCCAACAACAATAACACATGACAACACGTTACGACGGCTGAAGCGGCCTCTAAAACGAAAACCATTCGAGCCTTAATCACGAGCCAAGCGATTGTTCCAGGTAAGCTGCAAGAAAAGCTAACTCAGAGGGGTAAAGGCTCAAGAGAGGCTGGCTAAAACACACGTGGCCACTCTTTTGACTCAAACAAGATTCTACGACCTTTCTCGACACCTTGTTACAGTGCCGGTACAAAACTGATGCGTCATTAAAATCCGGTTCACAATTGGATTTCCGACAATGCATCGAAAATTGTGATTATAGCGATCCTTTGAGAGAGTTCAAATGCTCTAAACCTGGTGTTCGAGCATCGGCCAGTCTTGTCGTTGTTTCTACGCCCACTAGAAAACTAGAAAAAGAAATGCAATAGAATACATTCCAAGTGCAAGGGACAAGACACACACCGTACGTAATGGTATACCGAGCCTGTTTGTGGTTTGCAAATGGCGCAATGTCAACGTTATGGCGCGATTCCACCTTTTTGATGTGATGATACAGCCCATTTATGAACGAAATAACCGCGGTGTGCCTCTTGTCAGCATTCCGTACATTGTTGCATGCTCTGCTGCTGCCCTGACTCCTTAATTCATTTGAAGCTGGCATTTGTAATGACACCTTCTGAGTACCCAGCTTTCCGAAGCTTCCTTACCTCCACTCTGTTTCATTAAATGTTTGCAAGATTTCTTTATTTCCGAGTAAATTCAAGAAAAAGCGACTATTTGCTTGACAACGTTTCATTGGCTGTAATTGAAGGAGAGTGGCTTTTACAGAACAAGCAAAGTATTGCCAGCTTACATGTGAACCCCGAAGCGTAATCTGTAAGTCCAGAAACGGGAGTTTATTTTATTTTCGGTGCCCCAAAGGACAAACGTAAACCTCGGTCACGCTCATTAAACACCTTAAGCACCTCAACTTCTATGTGGTTGAACTTCAGTGCATGAACGAAGAACAAGTAATGATCTCATGATATTTTCGGTCACGCCACGTAGCTGGCTGCTATTGGCTCTACAGATTTCGCCCCCAAAAAATTGACTCACGAGAGGCGCCACTCATGAAACCATGCACACGCCGGATCGTTACGCATATACACCCCTTCCCAGGAAATGGTCATGGAGCACAGATGAAAGGTTAACGTTTCTAAGAAAGTTTAAGCCGAATCAGCACATTAAGTCGCGAAGTTGACCTTGTCATTATCTACACACATACACTCTCTTACGCTCTAAATGATGGCGTCCTGGAGCACGGTTCTCGACGTCGATGCTAAAAGCGCTGCAAGCCACAGCGTTAACATTGCACAAAAAATATACAACACAAGCTGAACGAGAAAAAGAAAAGCGGTCATCCACATGCAAACAATATTAATGTTTTTTGAAGAAACCCGAACAGCTACAACAACCAAGTGTTCCTCTCTGAAACTACTGATCTCAATAGGACCTCAGGTTCGCGCGATTTTGTGGTGAAAAACGCTGCCATCAACAGGTGTTTCTATTGCTTAACACCATTTGCTAATTTTTTAAGCTAGAGTTTCGTGAAGAGTACGAACTCTCACCTTTGTCGGCTCTTCACGCACCCTGTGAAATTTCTTGTACACATTCGCAGTGCTTTTAAAAGAAAAAGCTACCTTATTCCATGACGACGGACATAGCCTCTTTGTCTGAAACTACCCAGTATTCAATAGTACAACATCGCCCATATTTCAGTTCTTGTTATACTCGGTTGGACTTGGAGAAAACAACGGCGTCAAAAAGAACTACTCTTATCGGTAGCACAATTACCGCAATAGCTACGCAGTTAAACTTGATGCTTGAAGAATAGAGCACAGTTCGTTCTCACGTCAGCTTGCCATATTTAGTGTGAGCGCATGCTGTAAGATACACGCCTGTTTCGATTTAAACGGCGGTTAAGGAGTAACTTTTGTTCTTCCCTGCCCTATTCACTTGCATAATACCAAGACCTGGTCTACAGCAATTACTAGCGCGCTACAAGTAGTGATTAGATCACTGTAGTTTTGGCAGTGTAGGATCAATAGGTTGCAATCTCGCCTATTTATTGGTAACACGTTTGAATATCGGCTAATTCTTTCTACTCTTGGGCAGCGCCTGGGAAGGTGCGCCAGTTGTGTATGCAACTTCGATGCTCTTGGTTAGTGGGGATTTATGTTGGGTATACCGTGAGTAGCGCAGCTTGAGAAAACGGTTTAGATACTTTTGGGCAGTGGGGGGCTAAATGACAGCTAAAATGAATGTATAGTGGGTGACGTTGACTACTGTTCGAATATCTAGGTTAAATTATCGACTAACAAGCGATGCAAAAGTAATCTGTTACTGTGTCTCTGAAAGAGGCTTTTGCCACATGTTTTTTGAGGGCGCAATATGTGGCTCTAGAAAATTATCCTGCATTAATATTGCTTCCAGTAAGATCACTAGAACTGAATGCGAAGATCATCGACACTTAATTAGATATATCTTGAAGTAAAAAGTTTAAGGCGGCGAAATACAATGAAATGATACGGTACCAACTTGTCGACTTTCGTAATTTAATAGCTGTCGTAATTTCTCGCAATGTGCATACTTTATGAATCCAAGGTGCCTTGCAGCCAAGGTAACTGTTATATTTTTTTTGGGGTTTCCTGCGCCAGAAAAAGTACGATATGATTTTAGACACGCCGTAGGGGATGGCTCCAGAATTTTCAAAACCCTGGGGTTTTCCAATGTACCCACGGTGCTCTAGCATATTGCCTCCATCGACATATGGCCGCCGCTACCGCGACTCGTTCCAGTGACATTCAGGTCAGCAATACATCACTCGCTGTTTGGGAGCCCAACAATCAGTAAAGATATGACAGTTCAGTGCGAACAAGAAGTTAATCACCAGATAATATGAGCTCATACCGACTTCATTAAGTATAACTGTTGTAGTTGAGTAGTTACGTTTAAGCAAGGAAATATACTTATTGATCTGGTTATGAAAATATATGCCTATTATTGTCGTAGCATCATGTGCTCCATTACTGCCGTCGTATTACCCCGCCCCCCATTATTTAGTATATATTGCAGCTCTATCTGCAGCAACTTTTGCCAACAAAGTGTCACTGCTTCTGGCGTCAGAACACTTGCTTAGTTCCTGGCTGCGGGAATCCCTGGAGTAAGTCTCAGGTTTCGCTTATGGGGAATGATTACAATCGCTCCTCCTGTTTTTTTAATGCGATGCATTTCTTTGCCTACTGCAATCACTTTGGCGTATCTATCTATCTATCTATCTATCTATCTATCTATCTATCTATCTATCTATCTATCTATCTATCTATCTATCTATCTATCTATCTATCTATCTATCTATCTATCTATCTATCTATCTATCTATCTATCTATCTATCTATCTATCTATCTAGCCGCCTACATCTGGGTGCTCTCGTGATGGCCTCCTTAACTCGGGGTAGACCAAAATTTGTACTGGAGGGTAAGATGTATTGATGAATATGCCTGGCTGGTCATGACATGAACAACGTGAAAATCCTGTCGTGTACGTAGTGAAACCCTCTCTTGCAGACACCTGTTGCACATACCCGTATACCAAGGGCCGCGGTATGCGGGTATGCGCCACAGGTGTTTGCCAATTTATATATGCCCAGGAAGGGCCAGGACAGACATTGGTAATTTAAATGCGAGAGCATAAAGAGAAAGTGACAAGGGCGGCGTTGACCCGACGAATGCAAAGAATAGAAATCAGAGTCCCAGCAGGAATCCAACACAAGCAATCTGCGTGGTAATCAAGTATTTTGCCACGGAGCTACGTCAGGTCTCGAAACTGCTTTGGAAAAAGACCCTATGCAGGCGAAACGTTGGTGAAACGTCAGTTGTGTTTACAGTGCTATCTAATTTTTAAAACATTACATGTGTACTCCTATGATGAAGGGGTCATGTCGGGTCGACGTCAATCGTATACTTAAGCGCCATCCACTGTAGTTGTTTCACGTAGCACTATCCATGACTACCATTCTCGCAAGCACAAGCGCTACATATCGGCTTACCGCTTCTGGTGTTGGTAATGCCCATGTTTCTGTTGGCATCGTAATTGGTTACATCAAATATATGCGACTGTTCAACATGTCTGTGCGTGCATCATTTTTACAAATTTTTAGCGTCATTTCATAACGTTTCGCTTAATAAAAAAATTACAACCCAATCTCCTCACCTACGCATGCTTCCCATAACATCGATTCCCATGGTACTTGGCATCTACCGAATTTTTTATATTGTGAATAAGTGGTATCATAAACGGATGAATAGTCTTTCATTTCGAAGCGCCCGTCCGCTCTCAACGCATATAGTCGCACCATCACGCTCGGCAACGTGATCTTTCGGTTAAACAGTAACCATGAAAATAAGTATGTGTAACCTAATGTTATTAAATCAGTTGAGCGAGCCATTTGTCCAAAAGTGATATATTAGTGCGCAAAGTGATTTAGACATACCAAGACAACCTAATAGGAATAACGCGTAAAGTGGCAATATTATTAACAGCAGCAGTTTGGTAATCGAGATCAATCAAGGCAGGGCATGAAGTTTGACTACATTGGGTTGTTATTGTGTACACTCAGTGTCGTAACTCGTTCTCTGTGTATTATATTCAAAACCACTATACCATTCATAATCGAACGACCTTTTAGAGGCAATCTTACAAGGCGTAAAATGCTATGTCGATGCATTTATGTCAGAACATTCGCACAATGACTTGGAGGAAACATAAGCTACGGCTGCAAGAAAAGTTTATGTGATAGCGTAATCGGCCACCGTTCGCATAGCCTTCTCTATCGCTACTCTGACTTCGCTTCTCGGTAGACCTCGTGCAACGAGCAAAGGAACGTCTCGGCGCATAGTGTTGGCCGTTGCAAACAATCCTTGAATGCCCACTGCGAGTACAGTTGCGAAGGGCCCGCAACGTCATAGTTGCGAAGGGCCCGCAACGTCATAGTTCTTTCTTTTGCGAATAGGCGAAGTACCTACTCCAGTTCCGTAAGGCAACACTCGCACCCACCCAAGTGGACACATGTTTTATTGTGTTCCTGATAACGATGAATTCTTATGCCCGAGAGCTTTGCAATTGGTCCAACTTTAAAGCGACCCCTCGTTGTGCTTCTGCCACGCAGTATTGCTTGTAGTAAGGATGCTCCTCTCACTACGTGGTGATCGTAAATACTTTATTTTTTGTTTGTTTGTTTGTTTGTTTGTTTGAACACTTTCAAAACCTGGTGTTGTCATGTGGAAGAACAAATGATCGCGACCCAGATATCCTGATCTGAATTCCCACTTCGTGGATGATTTTATTATCTTTTTTTCATGTCCGCCCATGCACCAGCCTGTAACCCAAAAGCCAACTAACTTTTGTAAAAGCCCCCCAAACACAGCGTAATCTTCGGGGTTCTGCTACCATGTCATTAAATAGGAGGAACTAGAAGCTTGGCATGACCAAAATATTTATGTTTGCATGGGCCGTACAACATACAGTCATTGTTTTATGCTTCTATGTTTCTTAAGGCGTCAAATTTACGTCAGCGCGAAAGGAAGCATGGTGAGCAACCAGGAGCTTTTCTGAATCCCCCAATCGATGCTTTCTGATTACTGGCAGGGACCGAACCTGCAACATTCGGATAACGCGCCAGATGGAGGTTCAGTCGCTGCCAGCAGCAAGTTGCCTTTTTATTCACTCTAGTTCCTTCACGTTCATGTCCAAATAACTACAGCACAGGTAAAACAGTACAATTAATATCCCCGACACGCTCCTTGGGCACATTATCTGTTGGTATTCATTAAGGTAGTATGAAAAAAGAAACGAGGCCTTGATATTCGCATCTCTCCTTATCTCTTTCTAATTCCCCTCTCTCCTCCTTGCCCTCCTCTTATCCGTCACATGACTCATCGTCACCCCTTGCGTCACCCCTTGTACATAGTTATGTTGTTATTTTATTCTTACACTTCATCATTTCTTTTCTCCTCACCCCCCACCATCAGACCTCCTTTGTTCTCTTTTTTCCCACCCCCTCTTGCTAAACTATACTCAACAAGGCTGTCTCAGCAGCTTTTAGCACTAAAAAACGTAGGCAGCTTGCACTAGAATGCAATGTTCCACTAAAAGGGGAGCTTGTGACCTACCGAGAGTGTAAATAAGGCCTTCATTCTCATAGTCTCAATAGCAAGACCTTAATTAGCATGAACCTAATTAACATGACGTGAATGAGCACATTCTCAGTGAGCAATGGCTTAATTAGATAACTAAAGTGGTCCTAATTACCAAGCCGCTAGCTTGTAAAGTCTTAATTAGCATGATCATAATTAACATGATCCTAATCAGCACGGTCCTAATCAGCAAGATGCTCTCTCTGCTTCGATCTCTTGCTTTCTCGTTTTCCCTCGGTGTGTTACAGTTTCGTTTCGTCTATCTGTGTATTTCTCTCGTTATTCTTCCGTCAATCTGTTTCGTGTTTCTAAGTTCTTTTCTTCAGCAGACGCAAGCATGGAAGCAACGCCAACGTTGCACATCCTTTGTCAACCTCAATGCGTGTGCTGGGCGCAGACTTTATTATCCGCCAAATTGCTTAGGTGATCCGGAAAAATACAACAAATGTCCCAAATTCAAATTCTTCAATTCATGTCGACAAGAACAAGCTGTTCTTATTATTAATCAATCATAAGACAAAGAATCGGGTGAAGAGAGCGCGCGCTGGCCTAGGCATTCCGCTCCTCGCACCAGACACAGCTAAGTTTTTGGCCACGCGCAACGGCGGAACAAGAACCTTAAATAGCTTCGCTATTAAATTGGTTCGCCCGGAAAAAGCAATATATTTAGCTTCAATAACTAAAAGCTTTTAGCATGTCTGTCCACAAAAGTCCGGACAGCCCTTCAGTTTGGACGGTTAACGTTAGGTTACGCCAGAGTATTTTATAGAAAAATCAGCCATCCTTATCGAGGCCGACAACACCTAGGATAGTGTACTGATAAACAATCACACTCTCATTACGTGATGGTAAGAATGAAATGCAAAACGAACCCGACAAAGGGAGGGCAAGATGCAATGAAAACGTTAAATGTACTTTTGTATAGCGCATTGCCCAGGCAGGGATATAGGACTGATGCTGAACTACGCGATGACGGGTCATATAATGTTACAAACACGAGAACAGTGTTTGTTACTTGCCTTGACTTGCCCTTGTATAAGTCACCCTAAGCTCAAATGTACCTTTTAGCCTAGCTCAATACTCTTCTTCGAGAATATAGGTGCTTGCAA
The DNA here is from genome assembly GCA_030522465.1 of Rhipicephalus appendiculatus. Taxonomy (NCBI): domain Eukaryota; kingdom Metazoa; phylum Arthropoda; class Arachnida; order Ixodida; family Ixodidae; genus Rhipicephalus; species Rhipicephalus appendiculatus. Next base: position 55,407 of record JALIZH010013155.1, read on the forward strand.
AATTAACCTCAGGCTGGCTTGCTTTTCAGGAAACAAAAAGCATGAAGTTCCTGTGTCAAGGCACTCTCTTTTTGTTCGTCTTAGTGTGTCTTGTCACGTTCGAACCTACCTGTGCACTGGAGAGAAGTTATGTAGCAGGTACGCATTTTGTTATTTTCATAGTTATACCGTAACTTTAAATTTAGTCAGGAAGTACAGGATCGGTGAAAAGCTCCCAGTGCACGCTGCCATAAAATACTTGGGATAACGCACTGGGAATTTTAACGGACCCTGTACATACCAAGCTACCAAAGTTTAGTGAATTTTGGATGACCCGAGTTAAGCGAAACTCGTAATCTTGGAGAGCTCTGAATGTGCTTCTACATTAAAAATAATTAATTTTATAGACACACTATTCATAGTTATCGGCGGTTTATAAAATGCACCGACGCGGCGGCTTTCATAAACAAAATTGCAAATCCAAACAGTGCCTTCTTTCATTTGTTTATAAGGCCAATAAGTGCAATATGAGAACAACTAAAGTGTTATAAGCTACGACGACTATTTCCTAGAACATTTTGTAACTTGCTTCAGATAGATTATAAGAACGGGCGCAAAACACACGTACAAAAGCAGCACGCTCGAGACAAGCGATCGTGAAGGAAAGACTGTTGTTTCGTTGCTGTCACCGCCCATCACGAAAATGAAGGAGCCTCCAGTTTTAATATCTCACCAGTATCAATGCAGCAAGGCTTGAGAGGCTATACATGATCAACATATCACCCAGCACAACGCAAATGCGAATGCTAGTCAGCATGCCCGATGATACAGTCGAGGGAGATAGATGTGCGCTGCACATCAGCATAGCTGAATGGTGCAGAATACCGAATGTTTTTTTACAGCTACGATGCAACTGTAGCTTCTGCGAGAGCTCCCATTCAGCTCTTGGATAGATTAAACTGCTGTGTACGCAGGTTTGAAGAGCGATGTGATAAGCATCATAGAAGCATATGCCTTGCTAAATCTGTGTTTGTACTTTTCAAATGCAAAGTATATGTAAAAAACTTCTGTCCGTAAGAGTGTATCCACCTAACTAGCGATTCATCAATCTATCTTGTCGGGCATGACTTCATGCTCTCGCGGCTGTTTCGTTAAGAGAATAATACTGTACCAAAACTCGTACGACGAACACAAATGGCAAGTCGTTACATGAAATTGGCGCTATGCATTTCAGGAGCATGGTTTCCGTGCCACAATTCTGAAGTTTTCATAGCTGCTTTCTTAGCATGATGTCTATCCAAATTGGTGTGATATGATCTTAGTGAATGGCGAACACGTATGACACATTATAACATGCAAATAATGACATGCATGTCATGTACTGCTTGATTTGTACGCCACGCTCGCGGTACGCTCGTGGTTTCGTCAGCTTTACATATACGGAGATTGGTATGGCGTAAGATGACTACATAAAGAATATTGAGGACGGTTCATAGAGGAAAATCATGGAATACATCTCATGGACGGCATAATTCACATCCCATGCTCAAGGTACGCTTGGGGCCATTATGTTAGCTTTATATATACAAAAAATGGTATAGCGTGACATGACCGTATGGCGATCATCAATGGTTGGTTGTAACATGCAAATCATGGCCCGCGTATCTTGTGTGGCATGATTTACATGACATGGTCTTTGTGCGCTCGAGGCATTTCGTTAACCGGTATGCATGTTGTTAGGCTTGTCGGTTCATGGATTCAGCAGACGCACTTATACAGCGCGAAGAAGACCACACGTAAGGAAATAAAAACACGTAAGAAACACACGCAGCCGCGGTTCGTCTGCACGCGTGTTTCTGTGTTCTTACGTGATGTTTCCTTTACGCTGTGCAAGCTCATCTGATTACTCGTTAACCGAATACATACTAAACTGGCATGATGTGGCATAAGATCGCGACGAACATTCCGGCTAGCATTGCATATACCAGAATATACGTTAGACTGACATTGTGTTTAACGTGCTGTGCATGCACGCATGCATGAGAAGCATGCGGTAGTAATCGACATATCATGGCATGTAGGACATGATATGTCTCAAACTCAAAGAATTCGACGTAAGCGGGTCCTCGCTGACTGATTTGCATTACATTGATTTTCACAGTTTGGGACCTGCCGGACTTTCAGTCTCCTTAGAAATTAACGTCGTCTAATGTACACGTACAGATAAGCAATGTTGAAATTAAGTAATTTGCGCGAAGTTCCACGGAATTATAGTATATTGGAATCTGAAATTTCGGCGGCCCCATTAATTAAGTAGTTAAAAAAATCAACTTCGGCGTAAGAGCGTTAAAACTCGTTCAAGCTTGAGTGTTCATTCAATTCTATCATTTTCTGATGCTTTCATGGACACACAAACAAACACAACATTGTATTACTGCTTAGGCAAATATTAATTACACTGACTTAGCTTGCTCCCTTAGTACGCAGCAACATGCTTATTTAGCTTGCAAGATAGCTACATTGCGTTGCCTACCTATAGGCGGTTTTATTTTAGTATAACAATCATGTTTTTGAGGGCTAAGTTTGTTCTGAAAACATCAAACCAAGAATTGTTAGAAATAAAAAGCGATTATCTCAAATTGAGGCTTCACATTAACTCCTCCTCAGCAAACGTCTGCGCGAACGTCTCTATTGTATCAGAGCTCATCGTTTTACCAGTAGCAAGTACAAGGCGGGCGACATTCCTCAGGCACCAAACTAATGGCGCCGTGTGGCTAGTCTAATAGTTAACAAGTTTCAGCTCGGACATAAAACAGTGTATTGCGAACGTATTTACAGAAATACTTTTTGCACTTATCACTATCTTGCACTTTTTTTTGTTTAGACAAATGGAATTAGTGTTTGTCACATCGCCACGCTAACCAGCCAAGGAACTTGAGCAAGTTGGAAACCTGCTGAGCGCCACAAGAGGATACAACTATTTGGAATAACATGACCTCCTGCCCCCCCGCCCCCCCCTTGAGCTCCCCCCCTGGTGTGAAAACAATAACGAGAACATGAAACTTCAACCGTAAAACATGAGACTGCCACAAAACAAATAAATAGCAGCACGACAATTGATGGTAGCACAGGCTACCCATCAAGGACAAGGACAAAAGAAGACACGTTCGCGAAGCCAGAGCGCTAACTTTCAATAACAGTTTTATTACTCGCTGATCCCGCTAGTATATGTACTCCAGCTAGTATATGTACTAGTATATGGTGTCTGGAATATGTCTTCTTTTGTCCTTATCCTTTGTCTGCGCTGCCATCAATTATCATGCTACCGTACTAACAAGCCCAAATTGCCACCCTCATCGAATAAATGGCAGCATCCAACAGCCCACGACAAGATTAATTTCTATTCTTGGCTGTACTCGTTCACGGCTGCTACGATTGTCCCGAACGCTTGGAGTCCAAAATGAGCGCCTGCGCATGTAGAGTGCTCGACGTCGTTTGTTTCAGCACAATATGAAAACTGCTCATTTGTTCCTTGCTACGCAGTCAATAATAAAATATGTGAAGCAAAATATTCCGACTCATGCTGGCTTTGGTTCTCTGCACGCATACACCTGAGTTGCTCGTAAACCGCATTCGAACTCATGCGCTATTTTAATTTACCGACTTACATGAAATAGAAGATGGTGAAACTTGAAGCAGTGCTATAGCGACAGGGCTTGGAGCTCGCCAATACGAGATTTCAAAAAGAAAGTAGTATAACAGCATCGGATCTCTTTAGGCTTGAGGTAAGCCTGTTGGTGTCCCGCACAAAATTCGGCAGGTACGCGTCACAGAAAAGAGGTATGTACAGGGCGTGCGCTGGGTTGATAGCAGCACCCCCCTCCCAATTAATTAACAATTTAGTGGAGACTTTGCCTCTCCCCTCTCCCCCCCCCCCTCTTAGGTGACTACGGGCGACGTCCTCCCCCCCCCCCTCCGTTTTCACGCCTATGGGCATGTGCCAAGCAGCCCCGCAGAGCACAGTGTAGCAGCGCGGTTGGGAAAGGCAAGCGAGGGCGAGGAAGGGTGATTTAAGGATGACGGTACAGTATAAATCGGTTACGCACCACGGCAAGCGGGTATGTGCCAGGCAGCTCGACGCATAGCAAAGCCATGGAAGTTAGCAGCGCGAAAAACGAGACGACGCACACAGGGAGAACAGACAAGTACAAGCGCTGACTTTCAACTAAGCTTCTTTAACTAAGCTTCATGTGTGTGCTGTGTGGTTTTGAGCGAGGAAAGAAGAGCAAGTCTTGTTTGCGCATGTACCGTTTGGCGGTGTGATGCATATATGTTTTATTTCCGATTAAAGAAGCTTAGTTGAAAGTCAGCGCTTGTACTTGTCTGTTCTCACTGTGTGCGTCGTCTCGTTTTTCGCGCTGCAGAATTCCATGGATCCATACCAACTGGCCCAGCTTTCTACACTTCTGCATAGCAAAGCCGTCCATGTATGTGCCATATAGTATAGCGAGCGGGTCGCAAATAGAAGCAAGTGTGAGGGGGGAGTGATGTGAAGATGAGAAGGAAGGAAAAATGGAGGGGAGAGGGTAAATTATGGCATAGCCTTGCATAGTAAAATTTTGCAAGAGGATGGGGGAGGGAAGTGAGGCTGAAAACGAATGTCAGGGTGAGGAAGAGGGGAAGGAGGAGTTGAGAGGGTAAACTATATCATAACCATGCACAGTGTAACATAGCAATGGGTGGGAAAATATAGTGAGAGTGAGGAGGAGCAAAAGGAGGAGGGAAAGAAATAAAGAAAGGTTAAAGTAAGGAGAAGATCATCGAGAAAAAAAGATCACGGACGAAAAATGAAAGAGAGAAAGACAGATGGAGGAAGCACTCAATCTGTATCGGCCATGTGGTCGCGCCTGTTTGGCAACCTCGCCGTTTACTAAGATCGCACAGGCGCGCCAGTTGCATTAATGTTCAAGTATGATACTGCAGGCCTTACAGCGCCAAAATTTAGAAATGTCTGATAGGACGCTGGTCTGCGTCTACAAGAGTATTCCTACTGGTAGCCTGAAACGTCAGGTAAACGTTAGATGAATCGATCGGTTGGAATATTTCACGAAACGGCAGAAAGATTCAGCTGAAACAAGAAGGATGCTAGATGGCAAATTCACACGAACCTCTATCAATGTATTAAATTATTCCTTTTTTTCCGTATCGTGAAACAGCTTCCATTCAAATCATTTCTGCACTATTAATCATACATAGTTAAGGAAAAAAAAAGGGGGACGGAATGAAAGCGTTGTGCGGAAGGAAAGGAGCTCGCTGCGCCGGTCCATCCTGCTTTGTCTTGCCCAGAAGGTTTCCAAAATAGTGGCCAACTGTCCCAACAGTCAACGCTTCCGAATTTCTTTGATAGGTTCTTCCAGAATTTTCTTACTCTGAATTTCTTCGCCAAGCAAAAGATTTGCTTGGGAACAATTGGAATTGATACACTTGCTATGAGGACTTCACGGAACTATTTCGTGCTGGCGGACTAAAAGCGAACTGGTGGACAGCCCGTGAGGTCGATATTAGGAATTGCACATTTAGGGAAAATTGGGACTTTTACAAAAGTGAATTCCCAACCTGCATTTCGATAATCGCGCTGTGGGCCTTCCGTTGGGTCGTTCTAAAGCTCAACTAACGCTGGAAAAACATTAAAGAACCCACGTCGATTCGGCCCCAAAACAGCGTTCCGGGGACAGTCGCTACCTGTAATAAAACTGAACGGTTAGGTTAGAAGGGAAGTATTTGTGAACATTAGGAACAATAAAATGGCGACCATGACCATATTACATTAATTGAGCTTACTTATTCTCACTCGCGTCGACACTACCATCAAAATATTTCTTGTGAGGGAACCTGTGTGCTACGGGAAATTTTAGTTGTGCTTAAAAGAAGCAATAATTGCTGGGGTATTTCCTTCGAAAACGCTGATATAGGGACGCCGTAGTGGAGGGCTCCGGAAATTTTGATCATCTGGAGTTCTTTAACGTTTTCCTAAATATAAGCACCTGAAACCCGAACAATTTGACTCAATCCAAATGCGGCCGCCACGGCAGGGATTCGACCTCGCGACCAGCGGCTCAGCAGTCAAGGATCGCAACCACCACATCACCCTGGCGTGCGTGTGCAAAAGAAAGTCACCCTGCCAAATAAAATACTGCAGAAGAATTGACATTTGGGCAAGTTGGAATTGGTTATGCATCTTTGAAGTAGCAGCGCAAGAAACGAGGACACAAGAAAAGTACAACACACCAACAGCGCCTTCTCACAACTAACTTTATCGAAAAGAACGCATAGTATTTAACCCATGACCAAGTATCACGTGCTCATACATCATTGATAGCCAAATAAAAGGAAAGAAAAATACACAGGAAAAATTGATCACATGCGCGCTTTTTTCTATGTGATAAACCGATTGAGGAAAGAAATTTCATGGTCATGCAGTGATATTGAAGGCGTACTTACACATTGATTGCCTTTTTTGTTAATATGATGAGCCTCAACAATTTCTCTCGTAGTCTGATTGTGATGCCTGAAAATACACTTAGTGTCACGAAAATTAGGGTTACATCCATGTTCTACACAGTGTCGGGCAACGTGCGAGTACACGTTGCTTTCCAATGAACGCTTGTGTTCCGACGCTTGTGTTCTTTGGAAAGCAACGTGTACTCGCGCGTAGCTCGCAAGCTAGGTGCCTTGGCAGACATGGCTACTCAGCTAATTGAAACTGCTTCAAGTACACTTTCGCTACTTTCCCTCAGTCAACCAGACGCAGTACAACACCGGTGAGCACCAGGCACTTGCAGAGCTTGGCCATACTTTAGAACAACCATTGTGCGGTAGCGCCAGAAGTGCTTGTGTGCTGCATAGTTACGGCGGGCGCAGCGGGGTGTCTTGGCGGTGGTCTCGCGATTACTCGCGATCATACCAGCACTGCAGCTTTTCTTTGTTTTTTTTCGAAATTGGATTGAGACAGTTTATCGGGAGATCGCACAATCGCGAAGACAGGTTAGAAATCGGGAGTTTCACGGGCAAATCAGGACGGCTGGCAGGTATTCCACACTTGAACTTAGCCGTGCAATTGTCCGTTCTGCTGCACTATTCTCACAGTACTGTTTCCCCTCTTTTTCTGTAGCATGGTGAGTCAAGTGCCCAATGTCGAATCAACACACTCCTGGGTCTCTTTCTTTTCGTCATGGCTGACAAGAGCAGCAAAGGAGCAGATAGCCAGACCGCTAAAGATGAGGAGGGATTCAAGGGAGGGATGCCTCGTATTGGCGGGGTTTATTCGCTTAGGGTCAATGTCTCCCCCCAATGGTGAACACCTTAATAAGTAAATAGCAAACAAAACAAAACCCACGTCCAAATCATGTTTTGTTTTCTTTTGCTCTTCACTCTCCTTTCCCCTGACGGCTCTCCACGGTTTCGCATTCGCCAACCACTCGCGCCATGTCTGCGTGGCGGCGTATTGTGGCCGGCGGATGTGTCCCATTTCACTGCTGATATCGCTTGTTTTCCGGAAGTTGGTTGAACTGGAGGACTAGGTTGAACCCCATACAGTTCCGAACAGTCAGTGTTGCCTAGTAGCATGAATCACGGTCTCAAACTGCACTCAAGCGCAAATTTTGATGCTAAATGGTGTTCATACAGGCGCAGATTTCAAATATGGGCATTTATAGGCACCTAAAGGCATTTAGGCGCAAACGCCCAAAATAGGCATTTAGAGGCACTATAAAAACACTATAAAAGCCCTCCTTGACCTCTAACTCATGCGCATATAGCAAAGCGGTGCGATAGTAACGCAAGGAACAAAACAGGCATTTGCCTATAATCCGGTCTCTAATGATAGCATCTGTAGTGCAATTTCATGCAATATAAGTGTAGGGCATAAAAGAAATTAAGACAGCTTCTCACAAGTGGTGCCAAGCCAGAAGGAAGTGCGGAAATGGGCGGCCTTCATTGTTTGTCTTTACTTTTCTCTTTCTTTCGTCCGCTAATTGCTTTGCTTTCTATCATTTTTCAGTTATTTTCTGTATTGTGCTTTTTCTGGCTTCCTCTATTTCTTAGTTTTCTCTCGTTTCTGTGTTTTTTCTGTATCTTTTGTCTTTGTTCATTTGTATTTCTTCCCTCTCCTTTTTTTCTATTGTTTTCACTTTCTATATTTTTCCTCTTTATGCCCATCTTTGTCTCACTCTCCTTCTCTGTATCTCTCGCTCGGTTCTTCTTTCTTTCAATCTTTTTTTCTCTACATATTTCTCTCTTGCTCTTTCTTTGAATCTCTTTTCCTTCTTCCTCTTTCTGCATTTCTATCTCTCTATTTCTTTCTGTCTCATTCGTTATTGCAGTGCTTTACTATCTCCCTTCCCAGCTATCTCTCCTCCTCACCCTCACTTCCCATTTGTACCCCTTTCTCTACGGTACGATACAAGGCTATGCTATCTCTTGTCGGCATGCTTGAATAGCCGAGTGGTTAAGGCGCTCGCCTTCGGATCGTGGGTACGCGGGTTCGGATCCCGGGGCTTCATGCGGAATTTTTTTGTAGCGAAAGCTACACTGGCCGAGGTTGAGCAGTTTCGCGTGGCTTATCGAGAGCTGTGCTGCCCATGTGCGAGGAGCAGTGACGTCACACGGCGCACAGCTGCGCGCCGGAGAAGGCCTGGAAGCTCCTAGAGTGACGTGTCACTAGTGGGCTGCCGCTTGACTGGCGCGAGCTCACTCGCCAGTCCATCCGTCCGTCCGTCCGTCAGTCCGTCCGTAGCTCACACTACGTATATCCCGGCATAGCCGAGCTACGGCAATATTTATTTCGTTTTACGTTTCTTTTTATCTTTGTATTTCGCTCTTTGTTTTTTTTTCTCTCTCTCTCTCTGTACTCGTTCTGTCATCTGACCTAACAGGGATATTGCAGACCACGCCGGAGAAATTGGCGCGCGTGTTTTAGGAGCGCAACGGAAGATGAAAAAGGTGACTGAGATGAAGAAGACGACAATAGCGCGTGCTGATACATGATGACGATATTTTATGTTCACACAACACGGAGCTACGAAAAGCTTTAAGAGTCTTAAAACTGGGCCCCAGCTGATGCTGTATAAAATTGCAGTGCCTTCGCCTCATGGGTAACGTGTCAAATAATGAGTTGCGACAATGTTCCACTTGTTTGCGGAGGAAGATGGAGCAACGAGTTTCAAGAATGTACATTCCAAACTTCGTCAAGCGGCGTACGCGGTGGGTCGATGGATTGTAGAAGGCCTGCAGGCTTTAAGGGGAGTGAGTTGCGGTACCCAAGTTTCCGGCAGCTTCTCACGTGCCCTTTTACCCAACCAGACTGTTTAGGCCAGTGGAAGAGTTGTTCTACCTGGTCCAGACCTTTTGGTGAGAATTGGGGACGTTATCTTGGTGATAAATGGGGACGTTGTCTCCGAGTACATGAATGAAAAGAAGCTGCAGTTTTTTTCACAAATGGGTTTGATACGCAGATTAATAAGCAGTTTCGTTGATGAGCGGACAGAAGCCCAAAGTACGCAAGCCGTGATGTATTAAAAAGTGAGATAATTTGTACATCAAGCGAAAGGCTGGAGCTGAAATTAGTTCCTAAGCTCAGTAACAATGCAATGGTGACCATTGTAACACTGCACTAATTGAGGTGTCCTATTCTAAGTCGCCTCGACATGCTCATGATAATATTTATACTGAGGACATCAGGGCGAAGAGCAAATTCTACATCTGTGAAAGAGCCATTTGCTGTGGGAAGTAATATAGGATGCAGTTCGAATGACGCTAGTTACGACGCCAACAATGAGTTATATCAGGTGAGTAACTATAATGACTTCAAATGGGAAAGATGGGCACGTTGGTGGTGATTCATGATACTGAACAGCACTAATGCCAGGTGGCACATGTGGATGGTGTAAGCAAGCTAACCATGTGTAGTGCGCATCGCACTCTTTTCTTGTCTTTTTCTTTTCTTTCTGTGTTCCGCACGCGACTGGATACATTTACTGGTAGTGTGTGATTAAACTTAGTGGCGAGTCAGCACCCATACCATTTTCTTTTGAACCATTGGCTGTCATTTGCGCTGTTCATTGTCATAAACAGGCTCTCCTGCCTCTTAGCGAACATGATAGGAGTTAAACGTGTTCATAAATAGACGCACGATGCAGCCCCAATACGCAATCTATTTTCCGTGGAGTGAATGATGTTAAAGTTTCTGGGCTTGCGAGTGTACGAAGCCCCACTAGTTTTAGCTAGGTTATGATTCATTGATCATGTTTTGCACTGGAAAGTCGTAGAAGGCGGTGTTAAAGGTTAATGTAGACAGCAGCAGGTTTATTAGCACAGTAGACAAGGCAAGAGTCCGCCTAAACCACTGTAGTCTAAATGTCGTCAGTATTATGAATATCAATATTAAATAGTGATAAGGGTTTGTAGACAATACCCTGTTACATTACATCACGGGCTAAAACCAAATGTCATCGGGAGCACTGAATGCTAGAGACATGACAGAAATAGGAACCCAGGCAACGCCCGACTGAGAATTCATAGGAAGGATAACAATTTCAAAGGCGATACTACTGCGCCATAAGCCCTTTTGGAGCAACTGAAAGCATGCAATAAATTTGAAAGCAGTTAGCATCCATGTATAGGATTCAATTATTTTCCTACCGTATGATAGTTCGTGTGGTTATTCTGGGCCCTGTTATAGTCAGCATATTGTATTTTTACGTATAAAACGGTTAATAATGACTTCAGAAATCCTCATTAGGTACTGCACACGAAAAACAAAATAATAAAGGTATGTGAAAATTTATGGCCAACATATTGTGTTGTAATTGCTCGCGGTTGATAGGCGGCAGTGAAATAGGACCACAATATTGCTCCACTGACGCATTCGCATTGAAAAACCGATATTAAAAATTTAGAAAAGTAGCGGTAACTTGTAATGTGTTACAGCCTACTTTAGCAGATTCAATATCATTTTACGAGAATGGAGGAACTTGTTCTAAATATTTCATAATCTGTGTAATCAATGTCCCCATACGCAGTTGGTATATGGTGATAAATTACATTACATGTCTTCCATTTAGATATAAAGTGTCTGCAACAAATGGAAATTTCCATCGGCAACAGGGGACACATTTAAAGGTTAACTCGACATAATGCAGAATTGAAACTTCATCCCCATCTGACACATTCTCATATAGAAACAGGTCTAATGTCATCGCGTTCCAACAAAGCATTGATATCTAAATCATTGTTCAGGAAAATTATTGATCATGTAACTTGAGAAAAGAGGCCCACGATACATGTAATCTTTAATCAAATCTTTATTATATACCTAACACACGTTTTAGACAACATTTATAGTTTAACGGATGAAGACAACATTTGAGCAATCCGGCCAACCACATTAGTTATTTCTTATTATAAAGCTTTCATTAACGCACAGGCTTGCTTTGCATTTTCTCCTTCATTAGGGGAACGTCCCTACTCCAGATGTTCCAATATGTTAAGTTACAAATGAATCAAGCTTTTCAGTGAGAGCAACATAAAACTGAAGAATCAATTTGGTAATGAAAGCCACTTATAAGACGACAGTTATATTGTCTTTATCGCTCTGCTATATTCATGTATTTATTTTTTCTAGAAAAAGGTATGCAGGATCTCAGGATAAAGCTACATCGATTGATTCGTTGATCTCTGTTCTATTCAAATTCTAACCTATTGAATTTATCAATACGACCCTTTCACCACTTCTGCAATTTACCTGAGCGGAGTGGTGCCATTGATAGGTGCAGCTCATTGACACGATGTATTCGATGCGAAATAAGGACGCGAAACTTATGTAAGCGCCATAATGTTAGATGTAATCTAACCTGGTTAGATTACATCTAACCGAATTAGTCACTTATATTGCTGTGAAGCTTAACTGGGAACTTTATGGTCCAGCCGTTAGATATCAGGCGTTCTATTTGAATTTCATGTTTCATGCATAAATATCTTCCGTATTCCACCATTACCACGTGCACATATTTAAAAACCTTTTCCTCACGTTAAAACTTCAACATATTAACCTGCGTATCAAACGCATTCTCGGAGAAACAGAAGCTGCTTCTTCAGGTACACTTGTGCGGGTCACTAGGCTCTCGCGTAACCCTTCTTCGCATTGCTGTTAGCAGTAACATCTACATCCCACTCACTACAATTCTCTACTCACTACAATTCTGCGCATTCAAAGGTAATCAAAAGGGGAGTAGCATTTTCTTGTCTAAGGCCAATGTGTGCAGAAATCCTATCCGCATAAAATGGCGCAGAGCGTCAACATACAGTTGGAAAGGCTGAAGTGCAGTGAATTTCCTGATTGTGTGATTGCGTCGGTGGCTGAAAAGCTGTTAAAGACAATCAACGGAAAAAAGAATGGATAAAAGTGACGAATCGGCTACCAACAAAGCAAGGCCAATAGTTCTGCCCTATATCCACACAGTTTCACATAAGCTAAAAAAGCTTGCAAATGTACAGAACGTTGAACGGGTTTTCTCGGCTCCGGAAAAACTTATTGGAATGTGTCGAAAGGTAAACGGCTGCAAGGAAAGAAGCCAGAGTAATAATTGCGGTATCAACCACGTTAGAAAGTTTGTGGCTTGTAATAAGGAAGTAGTTTACACCATTCCCTTGACATGCGGTAGGAGATACGTCGGACAGAAGGAGGATGTTTAAATACAAGATTAAGGAGAGCGTCGAAATAACTGTCAACTAATTACGCATCCGGGAAATCTAGCAACACATGTTTCGCAGTGTAAATGTGAGCCGCTTTTCGAGAAAACCACAATCTTGTCGCAGGCTCACGATAAAATGGAACGAGTTATAACCGAGTCTACAGTCCTACCTCTCCCCAAACACACTCAACCAAAGCATAATCCAGCGAGACTGCAAGCTAGAGCCAAGCTCGTGCCAAGCGCTTCCCTCCTGATACTCTTGCAGCTTCCGTAGAAGCGACCAAATATTGAGATCGTCCGGCTTTTGCATTAGCCGTTGTAGAGGGATTCCAAGATCTGATCCTTAGCGCGTCGCTTTCAACTTTGACAGGTTCCCCAGGAAATAGAGGAGGTCGGAATTGCCTTAGCAGTCGTTCACTTCTCCGCTGACAATCTTTTCTGATTCTAAAACCGCAGTTCGTAACTACGTCAATCTAAAAATTTACTTACTCTCTGGCTGCGAGAATACTTCAATCGTCACCCCCCGCCTCATCGTATCATCACCCTCCCTAAGTTCCCTTCGCGCAATGGACACCCAGGCCATTGCATTTGTGTCCAATTTCAGCACCCAGTCTACTATTACCACATCAATATTCACTGCACCAGATTCACCATACTGATAAATTAAGCTGTCTGTAGAATTCATGATGCCATTCGAGTACTTTCTACACGGATGTTTGTTTCCTCACGTAACTCGTTCGCTCATTGAACTGTGTAGCATCAATCACACTTCTTCAAACCGTTTTTTGCCGTGTTGTAAATAAACGAATTATTAATATACAATATCGGAGAGTACACTCTAGTCGAGGTTTGGTCAGTTCTTTCAGCTCTCTCCATAGCTGGATCACATCGCAACAGATTGAAATGTTCATTGTTTCGTCAGGATGTCAAAATGGCACATCAAGCTGAAATGATTTCTTCCTTGTGGAGTAGAACATAGCAAGCAAACGTTTTAAGCCACGTTTGTAAGCAGTATTAATGCCGTATTCAAACCATTTGTTAACAAGGTATAGCTGACGTTTCACATCGCGTCTGTTTCTGCAGATAAGGAAAACTGAAGTTCACCCAACATACATTTACAAAGGCTTCAAAATGAAAGGCCTGATGTGAGGGTTTTATAGGTTTGGTAGGGTTACCAAGTATTGTACTTGGTGAATTAAGGGCGTGCGCAATGCAGAAGAGACCCTTAAGGAGGTAAGCGCAATGCAGATGCTTGCTCAGCAGCATCGATTCCTCTTCTCCATCTTTATGACTCATGCGTACCTTTTGGGTCTCGCACAGTTGTCACAGATGCGAATACTTCCAGCACATATGTCACTATGTGAAAATATATATTCAGTATAAGCTATTACGTCGCAAAGGACAATCATATTGGTATAGCAAGACAGAGAACGCTTTTTATCGAATAATTTTGGTACACGCATCTTGCACGTGCGTGCCGAATGTTTGTCTTTACTGCAATCGTAATTATTATGCTATCGTATCAACATGACACATCACACTTGCACAGCATCGCTGCTCTCTACCTTATATTCATTAAACCAAGCGATGACGTTTCCATTATGAAATTATTAATAACTCCGCGTACAATGGTTTGTTAAGTTGCCGGTATTTGTTTTTTAAACTTAAGAGCTCCTTGATTATATTCAAACTATAGGCAGTGTTGTACTTCTAAAAATACTGTTATTACATCATGGCTTTGCAAGGACAACGTACTGTCTTCAACGCTATTCTGTTAAAGAACTAATTGACTATAATATGCATAACGCAAATGAAACAGTAGCACCCAAGTTATGAAAAGTTAGGCGCTGGCATGCGGCCTTATCAAGAGCATTACTGAAGCGCATAACAGATGTTATCATCTGCAATCATACTTCTTTTACCAGGATGCTTCTCGTGGACATCGCGCTGCAACATTTTGAGGCACTCAGTGGTGTGGTAAGGTATGGAATCGACCCTGGTGTCACTACTACGAGATTACACGTTGATATTCGGCATGCCGTCTCGCACGCCTTCTTAGTGAGCACGTTGTCGCGTGCACATCATACACGTTGTAAATTTTTCTAAGCCGTATCATGTTGTCTTTTTTTGACATCGATTCACGTTGAGCTCCATAGACTCACTTCTTTCATATTTCGTCATTCCATATTATGTCATCTTTCATTGGGTCTCTATGCCAACTTATTCTGCATTACAGCGTTAGTGCCCTCACCGGCTGCTTCAAAGGTACCTTCCTCCACGTTAATTTCCTCGTTGTTTAAAAAGCTCCTGAATTAGCTGTTCTTGGTCCTGTAGAGCCGATAAAAGTTTCCAGATCGAAAATTATTTTAGCATGTACTCAACCGTTAAGCTTCTCGATTTTTGCAAAGAAACCGTGTCCTTTTTGCTGCCGTAGCTCATGCCTCGAGCGACCCGCTGAAGACATCACATGCTGTAAATATAATTTCAATTTTCTGTATCAAACAAATGTGAACCATCACAATAAACGTTTCGAAACATTGTGGGTAAGCTAATCCTCAATATGATGCACCTTATAGTAGAGCTGTCTCGTCTTATTTTCTACATTTGGAGATGTTTATTGTTCTGTTCAATACAGAAACAAAAATATTTATCCTTTTCTCACTCGGAACATGTGCACCAATCTGAAATACAAGCTGTAGTTTGTCACATTCACATTCTCACACCTATGGTTCTACTCTGTTTTCTTTCCGTTTAGTAATGCTCGTAATAGCCTCTGAAAATATTCTGTAAACTAATTCTGACAATACTACCAAGAGCTCTTGCGTTGTATAGCATATCATGGGCGGTACGCCACTGCCATAACTGCTACAAGGAATGGCAAAAATCATGTTACCCACTTTGAAAAAGGCGCAAGGTTACATGACTTATCAAATACCAGCGTCAATTCCCTTCGATTGCTTTTGTGGAGTTCCATCCAATAGATCTGTAAAATCAACGTAGAGAGCTTAAAACTACAACACACATTTATGGTGACTATATGTAAGTTATTATACAATTAAAATATATCACCAGAGGGTTGTTTACAGTTGGCATGACAATTTTTCTTGGCGAATATTTTGTGTCAATTTTTCTTGGCGAATCTTTTGTGTCATTCCTGCGAAATTTCCGTAGTGCTCTAAAAAGGCGTGCTTTACAATCATACCTGAGATTAATCAACCGCAGATTACTAACTAATTGTGTGGGTCTCTAAAGCGAATAGCCAGAACATCTTGCGTAATGTTATTGTGGGATTTAATGATTACCAGGCGCAGAGGGCGTGCAAATAAATAAAAGTCACATTGATGCCGTATTGGGAGCAGCTAAAAGAGCTTTCGTCTCGGGCGGATTCATAGCTCGGGAATAAAAGTAAAACAACACGAGATGCTCATCAGGACACGCAGACCGTCGCAACTACAACGACGTGCATCCATTTGATAAAGAAGCAATACATAAAGCAATTGACGATATTTGGTTTGACGGACACGTACGTGTGACATTCTAACCCATTTTTTTCGTAGAAGTAAAACCTTCAACGCAACTTATTTGTACCAGTAAACTTTCTGGGCTCCATGCCTCCAAAAATGACCACTCATCCCTCTCCAATAGTCATTTACTGGGTTTGTCCTCCTGACAACAAAGGTGTCACAAGAAAATTCGCTTATGGGTCGCACAGTTACCACTAAAACTGAATACATAATTAAACGTGATGCTTGAAGAATGCAGCGCGAAGCGTTCTCACGCCGACTTGCTATACCAAATATGAGAGTGTACTACAATGTAGCCGCCTCTTTAGAATTAAACAGTGGTTACATGGCGACGGCTGTTGTACCATGCCTGAATCACTTGCAAACACCAACACCTGGCCCGCAGTAACTACTAGCCTACTAGAACCTGTGGTTGGATCGAGTTAATTTTGGCTAGTGTAGCCTAAATATGTTATATAGTCCGCTATTTATTATTAGCACATTCAGATATCGCCTCTACTAGCGGCTAGCGCCTGGGAAAGTGTGCTAAGTGTGTAGAAGTCCGATGTACTTCGCTAGTGTTTAGTTACAAGGGGTATACGTTGAGTAATGCTGCTGAAGAAAACGCTTAGGATACTCGTGGGCAATCAGGGCTCAATGACCTCTAAAATAACTTATAATGGGTAATGTTCACTGCTTTTGTCAATTCATAAGCGATGCATCAGTAATCTGTTCCTGTGCTTCTGAACGATGCTTGTGCCACAATTTTATTGAGGACGCAATGCGGCACTAGAAAACTACCGTGCATTGATATTGGCTTCAGTAAGATCACTAAAATAAAATTGAATGTGAAGGAGATCATCGACCCGTACTCGAAATTTAGGGCGAAAAAAGGCGATAAAAGATTGCGGTAAAGATTTCATGTGTTTTTTTAATTTTATGACTGCTATAATTTCTCTTCTTGAAGATACCAGACACTAGGGATATTAGGTGCCTCGGTGCAACTTTAGCAATATATTTATTTAGGTTTTTATAGCTAAACGCCCTATATAATTATTAGAGACACCGTAGTGTATGGCTCCGGAAATTTTGACGACCTGGTGTTCTTTACCATGCACATATATCTGAGCACATGGGACTCGTTTCAAGTATTTTGATTGTGCCTGATTCGGGCCACCGCTGCCGCGATTCGATCCCGTGACATTCAGGCCAGCAGTAGATCGATGGCTCTTTGTGAGGCACCCAATGATCAATATAACAATGACACTTTAGCAGGAACATTTACACATCAGATAATATTATATCATACCGACTTCATGATAGGATAAAGGTTGCAGTTGGCTCACTACGTTGAAGGATGGAAACATAGTAATTGATTTGGTGAAGCAAATGTAGTGCTATTATCGACATCGCGCCATATCATCTACTAATGTCATTGCGTTACCACGCCCACATTATTTAGTATATATTGTCACTCGGTCTGCAGCATATTTTGCAATCAAGGCGACATTGCTTCTGACCCGGCTGCGACGAACCCAAGAGTAAGTCTAAAGTTTTCCTCATTCACAATTATAGGAATTGCGCCTCTTGTACTTTTTTTTTTATTTTTTCAATTGTGCGCAAGCGATTACATAAACGGATCCTCACAAGATAACAAGTTTGAACTTAACATTGCTCTTGCTTTGATGAGCTTGTGGCCAGGGCTGTAGTGTATGTGGAGGATATACAGCAGAGCACCGTGTTTGACTACGTGTTAGGATGAATGGCACAATTTTAATATAAATTTTACCGATCTAGTTGACGATTTTTCTTAAAATTATTTCGTTACTGATGTATTCCAACACCGCGACAACGCAATGAGCAATGTCCTATGAATGAAATGAAATGCCACCTGAAGCTTGGCTTGAGATCACAGCTTACACATGGTAGATGCATTAGGGTCGGAGTCTCGGTATTTCAGGCTAGGTCGGTTTCCAAACCTCGTCAAAAGAGTACACAAAAAGGCGAAGAAAAGCTTCGTTCATTTTGGTTCTACGGAAGTCATCATCATCGCCAATACGGGGTTCACTCCACAGAAAAATCCGCAAGTAGTGCCTTAGTTATGAGTTAATGTTGAAATCGAGCAGTAGCGAGAAGGTGTCACTGCTCCAGCGAGCCGTCACAGCGGGAGCCGTCACAGAGGGCCCCGAAGATTTAGACCTTCTGTTTGTTTTTTTAGCGTGGTTCTATATCTAATAGAAGGGCCTCTGGCACTTTGCCTCTATACAAATGCGATCGCGGAGCCGAGGATAAAAAGCGAGTATTTTGGGTGAAAAGTCCAGCAACATCACCACAATACCACAACGGGATGGATCTTTAAGTAATAAAAGAAAAAGAGCTCGCCGGGAAAAAAACACTCTGTGTTGTCTTCAATAAGTAAAAACTTTATCATATCTGTCCACACAGTTCTAGCAGCGCGTCCGAGACATTCATTGTTTTGCGCAGAGAACTTTTGTTTACGTTAGGTTATGTTATCGGAAAATCAGTCGTCCTTTTTCGCCGACATAACTCGGGAAAGTTGGGCTGATGAAGAACCATGCTCTTCTTGCGCAATATTAAGAAAATTTATCATCAAAATTAAGAGCTAAAAAACCGCCTTTTTCTTGACCATGAGTACATTTCATCACGCCTGGACCACAACTTTAAGGTTGGTGTGCCGCTTTGCCGAACTAACCTATACAACGACTCCTTTAACCCGCAAACCAGCAGAGAATGGAACCACCTTCCCGCCTCCATGGCAGAAATGACTGATTTCAACTTCAAAAGTGCCATTCAAGACGCGGTATTTTGTTAACTTTTATTGTTAGAAAATGTATTATTGCACATTTGTATATGTATATTAACCACTCCTTTCTGTTATGCCCCCGGACTCTGAAAGTCTTTCTGATAAACAAATAATAAATAATGTAAATCAACGGCGACAAAGATAGGTAAAGGTGTGATAAACAAGTCAGATGTATGGTTGTATCGCTTATTGTCTATCAAGGAATATCGTATGGAGGTTGTACTGCGCGAGCACGGCACATGCAATGTAACAAGCACGAAAAAAGTCTTTGCTATTTTCCTTGTCGAGCACTCGCGTAGGTCACCCTAAAGTCAATCGCGCCAACTTGTCCAGCTGAACATCAATCTTTAGGGATATAAGAGCTTGCGTATTTAACCTCACGCTTACTTGCCTTTCAGGAAACAAAAGCAATGAAGTTCTTTCGTCAAGGCACCCTATTCTTGCTGGTGTCATTATTTCTCTTCATGTCGGAACCAAACTGTGCACTGGCGAGTAGTTATGGAGCAAGTACGCATTTTCTTGTTTTCGTATTATCACCACAATCCTAAATTGAATGGGGTTCTACTTGTCAAATTACAAAAAAGTAGGGACGCTGTGTTTCAAGGCCCGAATTAAGCGAAAAACGTGATCATCGAGAGCTCTGGAAGACAGTCCTAGAAGAAAGAATTAACAATATGAAAGGAGAATTCGTACTATGGGCGATCGACAAATTGCGCTTACGTGGCATCTGTCATTGATAAAAGTGAAAATAAATACTTTTCACACGTGTTAGGTCTTATATTAACAAACAAAAAAAAACGGCAAGCCTGCGCGGAACACGTAGTCATAGCGAAAGTGGGAAGAGCAGTTTTTCTAGAGCCTTTTGTAAACTTATATCGGGGCGACTACTAGAACTACACTATCATGGCACTCAGTAGACCTTAAATCATCATTGCTTTTCTCATCTAGGGAAGCACCCACTACGCCGTTACTCGTTATTCTGTGCAGAAGGGAGGTACCCGCAGGGATATATGTAAGGCATGTTAACGCGTTAGCGTTAAAGAGCTCGTTTTGCGGAAATTCCGGTGTCGGGGACGGCGTCATTGGACTGTGAGCAAAAGTCAGCCTTGTCCATGAAAAAAAATATGAAGAAAACTGCGAATAAAATAAATAAAAAATATTCGGGTCGAACGAGATTAGAAAGCGGGTATTTTGCGTGGCAGCAGGTGTTCTACCATAGAGCCAGGCCATTGCTGGAAACTGCTACGGAAAAAAAACTGAATGAATGTTGTCAAGTCGCGGGAATCTTCTTAACGTATGTAATATCGCGTGTCAGAACAGTAGAATCGCGCCAGGCGTCAAAACACCTGAGGAGGAGGAGGGAAGGAATGAAGGACAGGGAGGTCAACCAGACGCGCGTCCGGTTTGCTACCCTGCACTGGGGGGAAGGGGTGAAGGGATTAAAGGAAAGAATAGGGAAGAAAGCATCGTCACGGTACGAAAACACCTGAATTGCGCAATGAGTGGGTGTTCTAAAAGCCCACAACACTCTCAGATCTATTTAATCATCACCATCAGGAAAAAAATTCACAGTTTCACCGCAAGGGTGAAGCAATGAATGCGATAGCAAAAAATTGTAATGTTATACGAAGTGAGGCTGGCAGCTAACTCTTTTTGGATCCGATCTCACGCAACTCTAGAAAACGCTTGTTTAAGAGAATTCTCTTCGCGATGAGAGCGCAGCACGTAGAAGGGTACGCCGGCCCGGCCGCCGAGAAGGGGAGATGAGAAGGGGGAGATAAAGCGCGCGCCCGCGCTCGTAAAATCGAACGTCGCCCCCCCCCCCCCCCCCCGCCCGCTGTCGGCCGCCGAGAACGGGAGATAACGCGCGCGCCCCCCGCTCGTAAAATCGAAGGTCGCTCGAGGGACCCCCCCCCCCCCCCTCGCGTCTTTTCACGCTCACGAACGACGGGCGGGCCCGGTTATATATATACATATACATATACTGCAAATGACGCCGACGCCGACGCGGACGCCGACGCCGACGGCGAAAACCAGCCGCGAGTGTCCATATAATTGCTATCGCAATAAAACATCAACAAAGTGAACCTCTGAGTACGTTGGCGTGCTGCTATACGGACGCGTAGGGGGCATTGCACAACTGTGCTTGTAGTAGGCTGTCTAGGATAGTTTGAAACAGCCAATTTTCAGCGCACACACGCTCGTTTCCTTGCGGCGTGGCTGACGCATCCACCGAAAACAGAAGCGGAGCTAGCGAATGGGAACGCTATGCGCATGGTACCTGATTACGCTACGACATTCCACTCCTTTAAGGGAAGCCGAAGCGTCTTCCAAGCTTTTTACACTTTGTTGATGCTATGACTCATGACGATGGAGTATTATGGCTGAGGCTTTTGTTAAACTGTATGACATTCCCCCCGCCAGTAAAGATCACGCACACAAGAGAGATACGAACACGACGACACTAGCGGCACAATGTCATAGAGTAAGCAATACCAACCGTGCCAAGAAGAAATTTTTATCAAGTATTTTTTGTTATAAGTTG
Organism: Rhipicephalus appendiculatus; assembly: GCA_030522465.1. Classification (NCBI taxonomy): domain Eukaryota; kingdom Metazoa; phylum Arthropoda; class Arachnida; order Ixodida; family Ixodidae; genus Rhipicephalus; species Rhipicephalus appendiculatus. The sequence continues at coordinate 77,007 of JALIZH010013155.1, forward strand.
GAAGTATTGAATGACACAATGTTACGCAATTCGCATTGCACGACGACTGTTTCTTATTTCGCTCTTCTACCACCCTATATTACATATGTTTATGTGATTCCTTCCCCCACATGAAACATGCATATGGTCTTTTTGCGATGAAGTATAAAGCACCGGCGTGGCTCAGTGGTTGAATACTCGGCTGCCGAACGTGGTTTATGGAAGCTGGAACCACTGAACCTCGTTTAAGCAGTTTTAAATCCCTAAGATTTTCTGGCATAAGTTCAAAAAGCCTTCAACATATGTTAGAAGACAGCGATATAGAGAACATGTCAAAAGGTTTCAACAGCACTGTTGTAAATTTAAAAATGGTTTTGAGCTATCATGTAAAATGTAATGGAATTGCTGAAACACTTATAGGTCCAGCATTACTGTATGTGCTTTTTATTCTACGAATACCTCGTGTAAGAAACTTTCAGTGTAAGTCATAGTTAGTTTTACTTCGTTTAGAATGATACCACGTTGCATATATCATTTGTCTGCTTCCTTGTTTTGACAATGTGACTCCAGATCTCACAGAATAAGTAAGATGAATAAAACTATTATTTGATATTGCTATCATTATTTACAGGTGGAGCGCAAAGAGACCGAGGTAAACATGCATCAGCTTTTGCTTATAATTTGATAGTATACATCTCCCTCCCAATAGTGCATGTAAAAAAGCTGCATCTTTCTAGTATATTTATGTGATTCGGAATATAGTCTATAAAACTACAATCGAACCTCGGTTTCTTATTCGTTAAGTCTTCCGATGCATCTATTTTACTTTCTGTGTTATCAGTCAGCGTCCTGTCTTGTCCGCAGTCGGACAATAATAAATTGCAAAACATAATAGTGCTAATAGGGGAAAGCCGTGCTTACCCTGCCTGCTCAAGCATGGCAGTGAAAACCGGTGTGGCTTACGTAAGTGTGATCTATTTGGATAAAAACTCTCCTTATTACTCCATACAGTGAGCACTGCATAGAAATTACATTTTTTCGCTACCATTATTTTATTGACCGCTGTCCATACCTCTAGAAAACTTCTACGAATCATGAAAACATATTGTGTGTTATCTGCGAAACGCAATGCTTGTACCAACTTCATTCTTTTAAGAGACCATTCCCAGGATTTGGAGACATTCGTACGTGGCGCCATCTCTCGGCGGCAGCAACCGCATCCTGCCATAACTGAATGGGAAATAGGCGAAAAAAATCATATCTTTTGAAATAAACTAGTTATCAAAAACGACTCCGGGATCTATACAGCAGAGACCTACTACAACACTTTGGCGAAATTTCAGTATCGCTCTACAAAACCTGTGGCTTCCCTAGACAATTGAACACCCCCATTGGAAATACATGGGAACCATTGTTAAATATTAAACACTCTGGGAAGCCACGCGGTTTGTAGTGCGACACTGTAATTTTGACAGAATGTTTAATTAAGTCTCTGCTTTGTAGAACCGGGAGTCGTTTTTGATAACTAGCTTTTTTCATGAGATGATTTTTTCGCCTACTTCCCATTCAGTTACGGCAGGCCACGGCTGTCACCGACAAGAGAGGGCGCTACGTGCAAATGTCCCCAAATCCTGGTCATGCAGGAAAAGACACACTCCCTGCTAGACTGCGATTGGTCACTTGAAGACTGGAAGAGTGAACTTCTGTCTTGTTCTCTTTATCCCCCCATAATATTTACCATTGAAATGTACATTGTCGGCGGATCACAAACCTACTGCAACTTCAAGCAAGCCTCCCACGATGTTCATTATTATGACATTATTTCTTTTAGTTTTCCCATCTTTCTAGAATATTTAGAGCGAAAATACCACATCGCATATCTCAAGGTCATTTATCGCGTCGCATTGACCTTGAGCAGCTGCAGCGAAAATACGGCAGGTTTGACGTCACGCGTCAGAATCCGGTGCGCAAAGGTGTCACAGCTGCCGGCAGCGCCATCTGTGTGTCCGATTCACCCCATGCACGCAATGTTAGAAAGTAGTTATATGCGCGGTATAACCATGATAAAATAGGTACACGCGCCTGTAATTATCTGTAGCGCTATACTAACTAAAATATTGTAGCGGAGCCTACGAGAACTTCGCATTTTGTTGGCAAACGCCGCGTGCGCTGAGTATTCCTAGATGCTGGATCGTTTGCAAGGAGATCGGAAATTTCTCTCACAATGCCGTTTATCGCGTGATGAAACACTCTTTTCGTTCTTAAAAATTCTTACATTCACCCTCAAGACCTGCTATCGATAGCCAAATAGTAAGCTTCTATTATCCCTTAATCAGCGTAAGCGGGTGAGATAACAATACGCTTCACTAGCGCAACCAAGGTGTCACGTTTAAATGTCAATACTTGTGAAGTGTTATAGATATCGCAGAAAACTCTTATGCCACGTGAAACGTGTGACCTTCATTACCACTAGGTCGTGATTGCATGTAGGATTTCTCATATTCGTTCTTTGGACTGCGCGTCCGCCACATTGAATAGAAAAATGAAGAAAATGTAAGATATGTTATCATTACAGGCTCCATGTCCTTGAAATTCACATGAAATATCCGAAAGCCTTTGAGTTAAACAATCAGTGTTTGTTAGCAAATAAAATCGGTCAATTATCCAATAAATGAAATTGGTAGAGTAGCGAGATAGCACTTTTGGCCACGTAACTTTTTTATTAGTTATATGTTATAACTTTTCCTAATTTTCACGTGTAGCGTACCGCCTACGGGATAAGCTTGTGTTCATTAACAGTAGAAGATCGAACGGCTTTTCCCCTACAGCAAAAAAAATTTTGCAATACGTTTGTCAGTGGTCGCAGGAAATTTCCCAAAGCTGACACATAATACTAAATCCATGCACTTACAGCGGGAAACATAATTTGCAGTGTATCCGAGTGATCTTCTCGGAATCCCTTAATTGGGATACACAAATCGATAATATGTGATCGAAAATGAACAATGTGCAATGCATGTAACGTCGTCAAAGATATCAGTTATAACTGAACTACGAATCAATAACACGTTCGTAGGTTCCGCATTTCACTACCGATACGCTGTCCCGCACAGACGTACGAGGCATGATATACAACGAATATTGTTGCTCAGAAACGTGCAATAACTTAGGCTGATAACAACCAGCGCGTGCCCACACAGAAAAAACGTTTATTCCTTGTTCAACGTGGTTTAAATGTCCAATAATAATGCCTCCAGACTAATTATTATACACGCGAATGCTAACACAACAAACAACGAAGATATGTTAATCCTACTCAATCTTAAAAATCATGTACCCGTGTACAATATACGTCGTTGTACCATTTGGTCTACTCAGTTCTGTAAGGCTGTACCGACATCAGGCAAGCGCCTATAAACCTCTCTTACCTGAACACACTTCAGCATATCATCATCTCAGTGCAACATATCGAAAATGAAGTTAATTATGACTGAACCGCGACTGCTTTAGTACACGGTGTTTAATTTGTTAGGGTTGTTGGCTTGTTGCTTATGTTGAATCGTTCAGTGCTAAGAAATAAATGCACTACGACTGTTCTCAATTACGCATGCATATGTTTTCGTACTGATCCCTAGTATGTGTATGTCTACTATATCCAATTTGAAGGACATGAGCATTTGATTCAATGTTTTCAATATCTCTGTGTGGTTGTCAACCCTATATTTCCGTGGCACACATGTATATGAGGCATATACGTGCTTTTAGCAAGCTGCTGCGTGCGTCTTTTACGCTTACGTCCACTCTCTCTGTATAGTCTGTGAAGAGAAAATAAAGCAATCATTTCACTCGATTTCACCTTACAGAAGTACCACGCGGATCGCGTGGACCTCAGCGTAAGTATCTATTCGGATTTTCATCATTATTGGGTGTGACGCATCATGCTGACAAGCTTTTATGTGCGAACACTACAAAACAGTGAGCCTCGCTTAAACCGGCCTTACTCGATGAATCTTTCGTAGTCCTTTGGTATGCAGGCTTTTTCGGGAAGTTTACCATGCAGGCTGTTTCATCAGTCAGCTTCGAGCTACTTACTTCTACTGTCCGGAGGCCGCCAGTGAGAAACATGCCAAAATATTTGTGAAAAGGGAGATTGAAACGTGAGCAGCTGGCACTACTGGCGCAAGACTGGAATCATCAGCACAACTAGTGTTCGACCTAGCTATATTTTGCTAGTAATGCCAAACTTCTGCTTCAGGTGCAAATCTTTTGTTAGCAGTACTAAGTATGGCTAGGCTTGGCTAGACATGTCACGTGACCACCTGTTGCGTAATGTGACTTTAGACACGTTACATGCTGTCTTCATGTTTTAGGCGAGAACTTGTCACGTGACTAGGTGTTATGTGGTTTATGGCGGGAACATACCACGTGACTAGATTTTACGTGATGTTGCGCAATTTTAGTCACGGGACTAAATATGATGTTATTTTTAGTCACGTGACTATATGTTGCTTGGTGTTACGTGATTTTTAGTCACGCCAGTAGTTACATGATGTTACATGATTCTACAGTAAAACGGCAAGTTGGGCGAGTTGCTGTTGGTTTATATTTCAATGTAACAGCGCACAACAAAACGAGCAGATTGATAGGAGAAGAAAAGACGCACACAATGAGTGCTGACTCGCAACGCAACGGTTTATTGCACATTGCACACACATATAAGCAACATGCAGCAGTGGCGTAGCCGGGGGTGGCACACCGGGCACGTGCCCCCCCCCCCCCCCCCCCGAAATTTTTTTCGCCTTGGCATACAGAGCGAAAAATCACAATTTCAAGGAGGTGCCCCACCTGAAGTCAAGGAGGTGCCCCCCCCCCCCCCCCCCCCGAAAAAAATTTCTGGCTACGCCCCTGACATGCAGGTACAACTTACATGAATTGCCGCCATTGTCTTGTCTATGTAAGATGAAATGATGAAAAAACCTGCGACAGAAAATCTAATTCTTTGTCGAACAGATCAACTGAAGCTTGGCTTACACACTTATCTTTTTCTTTAAAAAATATGATCAGCTTCTAACACCTGTCGGTTATTCTGATGTCAATGCTTATAAATGATCTTAGTGCTTGTCAAAACAGGGGAGCACCCACATTATCGACAGTGCATAAGTAGATTAGAATTAGCCGCATTCTTAAAATAAGCATTGTGCTCCTTCAGTCTAGTGGTAATACAACATCCCGTCTGTCCAATATATGTTGCACCACACAAGAACGGAATTCTGTACACGTCACCACTTTCACACGGCCCACACTTCTGGGACGCCTGCTCATACTTGATTTCACATTTCTTCCTGTGTCTAGAGTCCTGGTTAACAATGGGGCATGTCCGCCTAAGCTGATTTTTGGAAGAAAACAGGACGTTGACGCCGAATCTGTTCCCAACGTTATTGAGCCCGTGGGCCAACTTGTGCTTGTACGGTATGACGGCATAATTTGTCAGCAACTCATGGAACCCTCTATAGTCGTCTCTCCGTCCCGATTCTTCTCTTTAGTGCAAGAAGGAACTGTGAAGGTTGCAGAAGGAACTTGCAAGAAAACTGCTAACTTGCAACTTCACGAGGCCCCCCTTCATAGCTAGGGTCCCGTCCCAGCAGACTTCACGCCTTATTGTGGCACGCGAGGGTTTATTGGTCAACAATCGCCTCGTGGAAAGATCACGTTCCACGCGATGCTCTCTGACAGAAGGGTTTTCCACATTGGCCTCCTTGGCTACGAGTCGCGCTGGCTAATACTCCCAGGGATAAGACGTAAAGAAATACCCAGCACAGGGGTGGGGAAGCGCCTTCCATAGTAGCTCAATTGGTAGAGTATAGCACGCGAAACTCGATGGTTTCTGGTGTGGATCCTACCGATTATAAGGTTGTCTTTTAGAACACTTTATTTTATTTTTCAATGAAGTTATAATTACTAGACTACAGTTAAAAGAGCGAATTCTGTCCCCTACGCGTTTTTTCCCCCAAATCTGGGGTGAAGTTATTTCGTTGAGTGTAACTAAAAAACGAGCCCGTGGAAGAAGTGCCTTGTCTATCGTTGAGGCTATAGAAGTGTGCGAGATTTGATTTGATTTTATTTCATTACCTTAAAAGCCCGACAGGGGCATTATATACAGGGATATGCTACGCCACGTGAGGCTTCTTAGGGCGAAAACCTTAGACGCCTGGTCAAACGAGAAAAGTGTCCGTCGACAAGGTCTGCACGACTAATGCGAAAAAAAATCATCACTCGAGAGCGTCATCATATGATGTCACATATCTTCAAAATTACGTCATCATTACGTCACTCTGACGTCACATCACATGATGACGTCGCACATGATGACGTCGCATCACATAATTTCGTCACATATTAAATATTTGGCCGATCCTGCAGAAACTGCGAAGCTAGGCAAGGTGCAGAAAGCTTCCAATCCTTGAACATGGAGGATACGAACAACTAGGCTATGGGCAGAACGCTTTTGAAGGGGCTGTGGGGAGGATTCGTACATCGAGTGCGCAGAGAAATGAGATGACTACTATCTCGGGGTCACCTTAGGCGAATCCACAAGTGACCTCTTGGGCCCTTCGTTTCGATTTACTTATGATAGTATGTGGTACTTGCCCCCTTCCTCGTTTTGATCACTTCTCCGCAGCATTCAATCTGTAAGTAAACTGAATAAGTACAGATATCTTATATTTGACTCATTATCATACAGGAGGAATAGCGAAGGGCCCGCTTCTGATGACACCGGAACAGGCTCGGTATTTCGAGAGTAAGTATCTTTTTCACTTATCAACCTGCAAGCAGGTCATCTCTTTTTAGAATGTTTAACTTATGGGAAGATGATACGCGTAAAGTTACAAAGCAGCAAATGGCGGTTATCAGCTAGTATTCGCTTACACTACATGAGTTAGTATTCGCTTACAGCTACCCGCAGATATTGTCTACGATAGTGGCGTCCGCTAAATTCCAACCAACCACCCATAAATGGGAGGCACCAAAGGAAACCATCAAAAAAGAGGGAGAAGCGAGCGCCGTGCTTTTAAAAGTAAAGATGTCGACGGCAAGTGATACTAGGTAGGGTGTCTGAAAAACACGTCTGCCAATGACTTTCCCCATCGAATATCTGTTTTTCATCATAACGTCGCAGATCACAACACTTTGCGATGTCATTGTGACACCAATTTGATGTCACATGATTTGATGTCACAATTTGATGTCACATGACAACAATTTGATGTCACAAACTATTACGTCATTGCATGATATCTACGCTTAATGAAAGGCGAGCCGATTACGGAGGCAGTGCATAACCAGCTAAGGTGCAGAAAGGACACAGTCCCTCCGAATTCTTCGATCCGCAAGGGAGCAAGTCAACCTCGTTAGGTGCTTAAATGCCTAAATGCCTCGCACGGCGGGGGGGGGGTGTTCAAACATCGACATGGAAGAAAAACAAGACAGTTTTTGAATTCCAGTTTTCTTTGGTGAATGCATCCATGTGAGATTTTTCGACTCGATTAAAACACATTTACACAGGATATCAATTGCCTGCTATGTGTGCATTAATTTAATGAAACTTCGACAATATCAACCACCCATTTTTGTTTTCTTAGTTAAAACGTTATGGCATTACTGGCGTGCTTGTAGTCCCTCTGAATGATTATCTTTGAAACAGGTATCGAAGTGTCTGCATTAATTGCGCCTTTCCCTACATAGACTGACAACCAAAGTAGTAAATCATGGATGAATTCTTGATCCACTTTTGTTCTTGACATTTTACTTCCACAATGACGTATTTCACATATAATTACTTAATTTACTTACATAATACGGGATGTTGTCTTTACAGCTACGAAACTGTAGCTTCTGCCAGGGATTGCATTCAGCTCTTGGATAAGTTAAACTGCTCTGTACGCAGGCTTGAAGAGCCTTGTGATAAGCTTCACAGAAGCACGAGCCTTGCTAAATCTGTCTTCGTCCTTTTGAAATGCAAAGTGGTTGTAAGAAATCATGCTGCCACCTAGAGTGCATCCATCTACCTACCCATTTATCATCCACCTAGTCGCGTATGACTTCAGGCTCTCGTGGCCGCTTCGTTAAGAGAATATACTGTACCAATACCGGTGGGACGAACAAAAATGCCTAATCGTTACATGAAAATCGTGATTTGCATCTCATAAACATCATTTCCGTGTCATAGTCCTGAAGTTGTCGTGGCTGTTTTCTTAACTTAATGTCTATCCAAATTAGTGTGATGTGACGTGAGTAAATGGTTAACACAAATGAGAGATTATAACAAGCAAATAATGACATGGATGCCATGCATGGCTTGATTTGCACGCTACGCGCATGGTACGCTCGTAGTTTCGCCAGCTTTCCATGACTCCAGAACAAGCACGGGTGGCACGTCATGAGATAAATTTCATGGAATGCCTGAGATGTACGACATGATTTACACCCCATGCTCATGGTGCGCTCGTAGCTGTTTTGTCAGCTTCATATAGATTGAAATTGACACTGCGTGACATGACCGTATGACGAATATAACGGTTGGTCGTAACATACAAATCATGGCACGTGTGTCGTATGCGGCCTGATTTATATGACATGGCCTTGGTGCGCTCGAGGCCATTTCCTAACCGTCATCGCATTTTTTGGGGCTTGTCGTTTCGTACATTCAACAGACGCGTTGATACAGCGCGATGAAGACCACATGTAAGAAACAGACACACGCAACTACGGTTCGATTGTATTCGTGTTTCTGTGTCCTTACATGCTGTCTTCTTTACGCTCTGTAAACACGTCTCATCACTCGTTAACCAGATACGTAAGGAAACTTGCATAACGCCACATGAGATCCTAAGGAACATAAATGAACGGTTAGCATTGCATATACTAGAATGTACGTTAGATTAACATTGTATATAACATACCGTACATTCATCAACAAGCTTAACTCGAACGCTTCGCAGTGTGTCCTCAAACGGTTTGGTTGACGCCAGCGCCATGATTTCGCCGGGATTTTACCCATGCATTCCGACACAATATTCAAGCATACCGAGGTATTACCACGGCAACAGCTGCAAGCGCTTCGCGGCTGGTATCAGTCAAACCAGCCCCGGTCACGCTGCGGAGCTTTCGAGTTGAGCTTCCTGACTACTGTACATGCACGCATGGAGCGATAGTAATCGACATGTCATGATATGAACGACTTGATTTGCCTGAAAGAAAAACAATTCGGCGTATGCGGCTCCTCGGTGAATAATTGTCATTACAGTGATTCCAGTAGTTTTGGGGAGCTGCCTGACTTTCACTCTCCTTATAAACTAACGTTGTCATATTTACACATCCATATAAGCAATGGTGAAATAAAGCAAGTTGTGCGAAGTTCCCAGGAATCACTCTAGATTGGAATCTGAAATTTGACGGCCACATTGGTAAATTGTTAAAAATCGGCTTCGGCATAAGAGCATTAAAACTTGTTCAAGCTACAGCGTTAATTCACTTCTACCGCTTTATCATGATAAAGCGGTAGCAGTGAATTAACACTGAATCTTGAACAACATGATTTCATCCACACGCACAAACACACACGACATTGTATTACTACTTGGGGAAACACTTATTACACTAACATATCTTGCTCAGTTAGTACGCAGCAACGTGCTTATTTAGTTTGCAAGATAGTAACATTGCGTTGGCTACGCATAAGCGGTTTTGTTCTATTATAACAATCATGTTTTTTCGCGGACTAAGCTTGATCTGAACACACCCAACCAAGAATGATTAGAAATAAAAAGGGATTATCTCAAATTGAGGGTTGACATTAACTCCTCTTCATCAAATGACGAAGGGCAGTTCATGCGAAAGTTCTTATACAAAAGAGACGCGAACGTCTCTATTGTATAAGAACTCATTACTTTTGCAGTCGCAAGTACAAAGTGGGCGCTATTCCTCAGGCACCAAAGTAATTGCGCAGCGTGGCAAGTCTAATATTTAACAGGTTTCAGCTCGGACATGAAATATTCAGCTCGGACATGAAATATTCGCAATGTGTTTACGCAAATAATTGTACTAATCACTTTCTTGGATGTTTTTTTTTTTCCTTTTAGACAAATGGAATTAGTTCTGGCCACGGCGCCACACTACTGAGCCGAGGAACTTGGAGTAAGTTCGAAAGCTGCTGAGCGCAACAACCAAAGAGTACACTAATACGGAATAATATGACCTTCAGCTACCCCTCTGAGCGTCCCGCTGGTGGGGAAGCAATAAGGAGAATAAGACATTCCAACAGTAAAGCATGAGACTCCCACAAAACGAATAAATAGCTGCATCGAACAGGCCACGACAAGATTAAGCCCCAATGCTGGTTGTGCTCATACACGGCTTCTAAAATTGTCGCAAGCCCTTGAAGTCTAAATGACCACCTGCGCATGTATAGTGTTCGACGTCGTTGTTGCAGCACAATAAGAAACCTGCTCATTTGTTCCTGGCTACGAATTCAATAATAAAAGATGTTAAGCGAATTCTTTCGACTGATGCTGGCTTTGGGTGTCCGCACACACGCACACTTGCGCGTAAATCGCATTTGAACTCATTGGCTATTTTAATTTACTGATTTACATGCAATACGGGGTGGTGAAACATGACGCAGTGCTATAGAAACAGGGCCTGGGGCTCGCCAATACGAGATTTCAAACCGCAAATACAATATTAACATCGGATCTATTTAAGCTGGAGGTAAGTCCGTTGATGTCCGCACAAAATTGGGTGGGTACGATTCGTACAGAGAGACAGAATAAAATGAGAGGAAGGCAGGGAGGTCAACCGGAATTGTAGCATCCGGTTTGCTACCCTGAACTTAGGGGTGGGGGAAAGGGAAATAATGAAGGGAAGGTAAGCGACAAGAAGAGTAGACGCGCGGAAGGAAAAAAAGAAACAACAGCAGGGGGAGCTATAGCCTATTCAATAGGCCACTGCCACGCAAAAAGTTCAATAAGGCCTTGACTGATTTTCTGTGCGAAGACAGTTCGCGTCGGTATTTGAGTACTGACTGTTCTGACAAGTGTCGGTCTTCAAGGCGGGCCAACAGAGCAGCTAGCGGCAGTCTGTGCGCGCGGTAGGGACGGTCGCGACAAAGAACGTGGTCAATTGTTTCATAGGTGCCGCAATGGTCGCAAGCAGCACCGTCTTCTATGCCGATTCGGAAGGCAGCAGATTTGGTGAAAGCGACACCAAGCCACAGTCGGCAAAGCACCGTTGTCTGGAGTCGAGAGAGTCCGGATGGAGGCCGAAGTCGACGAGACGGGTCCAGCGTATGCAGTCGCGTACCAAACGTAGCCGCGCAGAGCATAGTACGGCAACGGGGTGGGAAAGAGAAACAAGGAAAGTAGGAGATATTTGATAGGGAAGATTAATGAAAGGAGGACGGTACAGGGTAAATTGGTTACGCACAACGTCAGCAGGTATGTGCAAGGCACCTCGACGCATTGCAAAGTCATCCATATTATAGCATTGCGAGCGGTCGCAAATACAAGCAAGGGTGAGAGAGAGTTATGTGAAGATGAGAAGGAAGAAAAAGAGGAGGGCAGAGTATCCCAATTATGGGATAGCCTTGTATAGTATAGTTTTGCAAGGGAACGGAGGAGGAAAGTGAGGGTGAAGAAGAATGATGTTACGGAGAGAAAGAGGGAAAGCAGGAAGTGAGAGGATAAACTATAGCATAACCATGCACAATGTAGCATAGCAAGGGGTGGTAAAAAGAAGTGAGGGGAAGGAGGAGCAACAGGAGGAGAGAGAACAATAATGAAAGAGCCAATAAATGTGACACAAGAACAAGATGATGATGTAGAAAAAAAGATTACCGAAAAAAACTGACAGAAAGAACAACAGATGAAGAGAGACATCAATCTGCATTCACCAGCTGGTGGTGCCTGGTTGCCAACTTCGCTGCTTTCTGAGGTGGCACAGGCGTGCCACTGGCATTACTTTTTTTCAAGTAATATATTGCACAGTTCACTTCACAGGGGCACAATATCGAAAGCTTGAGTGACAGGCGGCTAGTATGCATCTAAAAGACGATTCCTACTGGTAGCCTGAAACGTCTGTTAAACAATAGAAGAATCGATCTGGTGGAATAATTCATGCAACGGCAAAAATATTCTAGACTAGACCGCGCCGTTATTTTATAAGCTCGGTGGCGTAAGCGCGCCATTATTTTATAAGCTCGGTGACGTACCACATAGCCCAGTAAATTATTTTATACCACGAATCCACAAATTACTAATCGCACGAAGAAACAGACTTTCCAGCCACGTTTATTCATTAGGTTATAATTTTGAAAACTGGACCCAACGTTTCCAGACTCGTTCGGTCTCTTCTTCAGGGGTTGACTGACCGGCCGGCTTCGAAGACAGCGCTTTTTCAGCGGTTGTCTCTCTCTCCACCTTCGTTCTTCCCATCGATCCTGTTATTGCGTTGTTTTCTCCATTGGTTCCGCAGACCGTGCAAATACACGTTCCGGCAGGGTCCCAGTTGACCGGTTAATTGTTTCCAGGTTTCGTTTGGATATGCCAAGACTCTAAGAATTCACTTTTGGTGCAGCTACCTTGCGTTTACACGACCCATAGGCGTCGAAGTTGGTGCGAAGGGACATATGGGCATAATACTTTCGTCTAGGCATAATACGATACATATCCATCTTGGCATTAATACAATACCTGTACAGGCGCCAGAGATTTCAGAATCCGTGTCATGAAAGTTAACAAAATCAAATTGCGAAGATCACCCGGTTTCCGCAGAAGTATATTTGCAAGCATAATACGTCAAGCGAAAATAAGGCCATGAAATAATGTGCAGCCGATAAACTGCGTTTCCTGGACATTTATGACTGCTGTAATCTATCATCTCGTGCGCACAATGCGTATTCCGGAAAACTTAAGTGTCTCTGTGTCGCAAGACATTACTTTATGAATGCAGGAACAAGACTACAAAGCGAATATTTAGTTCGTCACCAGATAGACTTAGCTGATACTGACTTCGTCGTGCGATAAATGTATCAAATGTCTCATCGTACAAAAGGCATGGGAGCATAATCAGCTGTCGGCTTACGACAATGTCACTCTTCTATTAACTCTACATCCTGTATTTAGTTGGGGGGGATTGCATTACCCGCTGAAAGAATTTAACATATAATGGTGCTCACTATACAACCATTATACACTTCCCATCAGAGTGTCTGCTATATTGTTTCACTGGCTTCAGAATACTTTCTTCTTCCAAGGCAGCACTTAATCAGATTAAGCCCAAGTAAGGTTTTTCTAAGGGAAAGGGGTTCGAAATGAATGTTCCCTATTTTTTATTTTGTATTGCACGCAAGCAATTTTGTTTAAATATGGATGATTCTGGATTATGGATGAAAAATATGGATGGCCGTCTTGGAGCGCATACCCCTCTGCAATCATGGGATCCCACGGTAAGGCTCGACAACGTCATGTTTGGTTCAAGAGTACTTAAACAGCCAAACCATATCTGACCTAAAGGTACACAACTATTTGGCGTAGCGGGATTATGAAAGGAAAGCAAAGAATACGTATGAAGCGCAGATTGTCAAAACTACCAACGGAATCGTTTTAATATTAGACATAATGTAACTGCAGGGTCAAGAAATGCTCTACATTGCACCATTATTACATAGAACTTTTTTCTCAATTATAACGTATTGATTCACAGTGAACCATTAATAATCAAACGGCCATTTATCAGCGTTGTAAGTGAGAATACGCCGTATATCTATGCATTCGTTTCTTTTTATTCGATAGACCGTCATTCCTGGCCTTAGCCTGCGCACAAACTAGTATCCAAAAGGCAGAATTATATAGGTAAGAGGCTCCACTAAAGTCTACGTCTTTCGGGCACTGACAGCGCGAAATTCAATAACAGAACCGAAGAGGCCGACGTGACCCACATGTCTAACGCGGCGAAATACGTGGAAGCAATGAACATTACGTTCGGCTTTGTTTCACTTTTTATTAACGTAAAGGACTTCCCGAAGATGATTGTTAGGTAGCGCGCCTTATATTGAGATTACCGTTCGCAAAAAATGCTTGGAATGCTGTCAGGACTACAGGTTTTGGTGCGTTGGCATTGCACAACACCTTGTTAACTAACTGTAATGTCAGTAAGTTTTGTATATGAAAGAGGGCTGAACGGTGGCTGGAGCCATTGTCATAGAAGAGAACCGATTGAAAGAAGTTATTTAAGCCACGGAGATGCACTCGGGTTCAGAAGAGGAAATGCCGTCAATAATAACTAACAGAGAGATAGTCTTTGTGGTTGATTTTTAACCCCCAAGCTGTTCTTTGTCAACGCTGTACGGTGAACTGTCGTAATGCTCAGGAGAGCTTAGTAGTGTGGCTAGAGCAAGGCAAGTAGAGTGGAGCTGATAGGGAGAAAGGCACGCTGATCAGGTGGCCTTGCTTTGAACGCACTAATTATCTGCTCCCCAAGGTGCTCCCCAAAGCGGAACATTCGTTTCTTGTAGCCAGTTCGAAAATTACGGCACGTATCTCTTCATTACTTAGTCCATATCCCGAATAGAACAAATAAATTCTAAACGTAACTTCTAAAAGGCGTATTATTTAAAAAGTTGAACCTCTTATCGTCGCTACATGCTCAAGGTGGAAACAACCTAATGGAACTCGCTGCAAACGGCACGTATCTCAACTGACGTAACAAGGAGGAAGTCAATAATGCGCAGCAAAACGTAACGTTCATGCCACCCGCCGACTTTGCGAATCTGCCTGCCAACATTCCACTGATGTGGGGGAAACCCTACATGCTTACCGCAAACATTCACGTCATTGACGGTGTGATTAACAGAGCACAGGGAATTCCATGAACGCGAATCGCTGGGTGGCTGTGCTGCGATCTTCCTCAAGTTTAACTGTAGTGGCGCTGCAGTTAGCGCACGATTTAGAACTGCATTAATCGCTACGCAGGGACGAGTTGCCTTATTTTACCTTAGTGGATACACACGCTTCCCCTCCCAACTACTGTCAATTCTGTATGACTACCGTATAACAATTAGGAAAAAAAATGAGTAATAATAATATCTGGACTTTTACGTACCTCAACCACGATATGATTACGAGGCACGCCGTGCTACAGGGCTAGTGAAATTTCGATCATCTGGTGTTTTTTTAACGTGCACTCGCATCCCACAGCACAAGGACCTCAAGCATTTCACCTCCGTCAAAATGCGACCGTCACGGCCGGGGTACCACCCACGACATTTTGGTCAGCAGCTGAGCATTGAAACCACTATGTTACCATGGCGGACAGGCAAACAATGTTCGCTGTCTGATAGTGCTTCGCGCAACCATGTTTCCGTCACGCGGATAACAGACGAATTAGTTGATTCAATAGGAAGTAACAAACATTGTATGTTACTGCTCTGTAATACTGTGTCTAACAAAGAAAAACAAGCGCCTAAATTTCTACTTTAATTTGTTGATTTAGTAGGGTAGTTCAAGTCTACGACCTTACTAACAACACTTCATGCAGTAAATTCAAGACTTTGAGATGCTTCTCAGTTAGCCAGTGTGTCGTGGAACGGTGGCTTTCAGAACGCGACATATTGCTTTTTCCCATTTCGTATTCGGAGAGATCTAAAAAAATTACACCATCTCCCGCTAAAGGGAACCATGTGTAGATGCGAAGCAGCAGGCGCTAATGCTTACACTGACGGCGGCGTTGACGCTGGCGCTCATCGCGGCGTTGCGCAGGAGAGAAACCTGGGGAGAAGCAAATCACGCAGTGATGGACCGATGTTTCCTACTGGAACATGCCAATCGCTCCTAATGGGCAATGAGAGACAGAAGACTCCGATTGGACACAGAGACCCGCAGTCCGCTTTTAGTTAACGTGCACGCTGCGAATGTTTTTGTTCAACAACGCACAGGAGATATCTCCCACCGCCACTACCCTGTAGGTCAAGATCCAGTGCCTATATAATACGGGGTGGCCAATGGACGGTTGTGCAGCGCGAGCAGTCGCTTTCTTCAATCAACAAACTCGCTAGCAGACGCTGCCTGAGTCGGCGTTGGGAGCCGAGGGAGGGGGGTAGCGTAGGAGAGAAGAGAGACGGGGAGGGGACGCGCATGCGCCGTGGGGGTGTGGACGCCGCTGGCAGGGATGCCTAGAGGAGTGAGAGGTGGGAGCCTAGGAGAGGAGGTGTGTGGAGAGGGTATGCGCATGCGCATAAGCTGCTTCGCATGTAAAACCGATGGACCCGTTAAGGGGTGCTTCACCCTCACTTTTGCTAGTAAGAAGACATGTTGGTATTACGCGCCGATAGGCACAAAACTTATTCTTCCATATTCATCTGCTCGTTCGAAGCAGCTCAAGCGGGGTATTATAAAGGTGTGTTTTAATAAGGCGCTTTGGAAGTCCTGGCTACATTGCATTCACAAAAGCTTTGGTAACCAAGTTGCACGTTTGTCAGACGCGGGTTAGGCGCTGCATGTGTTCTCCGCTGTTGCCGGTAGCATGCTGAAGAAAGCCAATGATGATGGCTGTAATACCATTGACCATGTGACGCGTGAAATAATAAAGAAGGTTGTAGTCTTTCACTTTCTCACAATATTAGTTACAATCTTGAGAAAATAGCAAAACGTGTCGGTGTTGATGTTGCTCTATCTGCTCCATTAAAGGTGTCGAGCTTGTGCGCTAGAGTTTACGCGTGTGTGCGCAAGTCACGTGGGTGCAACGAGAAGCACCGCGAACCATTTGTCTTCTGTGTAGAGGGTGTAGTGTGTTCTAAGAATATGTGCGCCAGACAGGCAGGTGCATGAACGATCGCATGCGGGAGCACAGAGACAATGTGGAAAAACTCGCCTTGCGAGGCGACCTCGCGTGCATTGTGCGCGTTGCGGTTGCAAGGCAATGTTTAACCGTGCGCATTCACTAGCCAGAAATTCGAACAAACTATCGCGAGAAATTATTGAAGCGGCAGATTTTAAATATAGAGACGTGGTAAGTTGCCCTTTAATTTGTTGATCGGAAAAAGAAATTCTATTTTTGTCGCGTCAGCCGGTTGTTTGATAGGCTGGGTCGATTTGCTAGTGTACTCCGTCACCCCACCCCCCTCCCCTTTCTTTTCATTTCGTGTGGCGTCGTCTCCATATATATGTCATCACGTGTAATAAACACTGAGTTGTTGGGTTAGCACTGTGTCCCGTCTTGATGTGTCCGTGTGATTCTTTGCGCTACAGTACCGACTTACGCGCTACCAACTAGCCCGTCAGTGTGTACATTTAAACTGCACCCAATTTTTAGGCACCGTTATCGAAAACCGTAGGATAACAACGCAACTAAACTGATTTTCCGCCGTTTCTTAAGTCTGGCGAATGTCGCCGTAGATGTCTGCAAGTAATTATCCTCGTGAAGTGTCTTTGAGGTCATAATATTGTCATGTGTACTTCTGTATTATTTTAGACAAGTAACGGTCTGCTGGAAATATTGTATGCGCTGATCTCTGTTGCTTTTTCTGGTAGCAAAAGTCTCTAATTTTCTAAATATGGTGACATTACAGATATTTTAGCAGTTAGGGCAGCTATGTGAAACAAAGAGTTGTGTTGACAATTTTTAAGTGTTCGCGCCGGTGCTAAACTCGTGCCTACTGAAAAATAAACGCTTTTCTACATCACTGCGAGAAGCGTGGCTGCAATGACAGAATGTAAAAGGGACGTGAGGAAGAGTGCCCGACCTGCGCCTGTATTGTATCGCAGGTTAGCTGCAATGACAGGAAACATACTGGGTCTGTCAGTAAGACAAGGAAGGGATCATCATTGCTGCGACATTTGTAGTCCTAAAGATTTCATAACTGCAAGCCGAGAAAAACGTAACTGCAAGCACCGAGCGTCATGGCGCTGCCGGACCCACCGAAGTGCAGAGCGCGAATACAGGCGCATTTGAGCTGCGGAGGCGCTGTCCAGATTGCGGCTGAGTCAGAAAGTCCTTAGGGACACCGTCTTTCCGAGGACGGAACGCCGGCGAAGAACACTGCCGTACCATCTAAGGACAGTAGCGATGTAGACAGCGGTCTACTGTTAAACGGAACATGGGAGCGCATGACGGCCTGTCGGCGCCACGTCCAGCCTGTGGTTGACACGAGTTTCCCACAAGAGCAGCAAAAGCTCTGAGTGGTGGTCTTCCGCCTTGTGAGTGACTTACTTCGGGACAGTTCAAAGCGCGATTGCACACAGTAGCGGACAACGAAAGAGCGCCACTCGCGGAGCACACAGCACCATCGCAAAACTCGTTACAGCCGCAGGCTGGCCCACACCCATCAACAGTGTACCGCCGTGAGCTTACTTGCCGAATGAATCGCTGTACTCTGACCGAGTGGGTGCTTACCGTGACAAAGAGAGCGTTCGTTACTATATCTGGTAAAGAGTCAGTGTGCGGTTCTCACCGGCGCCAGCAGAGCGCTGAAATCCTTCGAAGCGCGCCCACCAGCTCCAGCCCCTTCGTGCGGTCTGGCACCTCATCACAGACTTTTGAAGTCATGGCGAGCAGCGCCCCGCCGGCGCCGCCGAGTGCTACCAACTTAACGGCTGTCTACCGGCTACAGCCACAATGTCTCACGTAAACTCCCAGCCTTAACGTCACCCTCACCGTCAGCAGCCGAACGCTCTGTATTATCGCGATTCAATCGCCTGACCAGTCTGCTCATGTCCTTGGGTGCTCGTGCACCGGCCATGAAGTCAGATGATGAACAGCGCAGGTGCCAAGGAAATGCAACACCTACTTCGATGTCGCAACCATCCAAAGGAACGGCACGCTGCAATACGAAATAAATGTAGCTTCCCGAACGGAGTTCAAAGCTACTGCCGTACCCACTGCTTACCGCGATTCCTTTTTTTTTCTCTCGAAAGGAAGTAGTATTGTCTGTTCTGACGCTATATCAGTAACTCACGGATGGCAATGGTCAACAAGAATACGAAAGTGGCCAGCATTTCTGTTGCGCTGAGTTCGCTCAGTTAAAAAGCAAGACCATAGATACAGCCTTCCATCAGTGCCTCCCGTTGGTCGTTTACTCCTTGACTCTTTGACGGTCCCTTGCTACACTCTGGAATTTGCAGTAAGGCCAACATTGATTTTAAGGAACACATGTTCAGCAAAGAAGAATTCGCAAAATTATATGGTAAGAGCCCAGAGGCGGGAAAACAGTATACTGCCACTCACAACGTTAGTTGTGCGCGCGTAAATTTATTTTCTCCAGGGAGCTACTACTTGGTGCCGCCACATAATCGGCAGGAAGTCATCCTCTATTTCGCTCCGAGTGAGGCCTTGTCCCTCCTTTGTAACGAGTGTGGGATTCCAACACCAAGACTGCTCCGACGCAAGCCGCGAACCTCTGCTATCTTGTGTGTACTCACTGCTGTCAACCTGTGCACAAGGGTGTTTGAACACCGGAACCGTTTAAGCCTTGAGTTTGGTTGATTAAGGTGGCTTGTCGGGCAATTTGGTACGCTGTTTTTGGTATGAGAATGCCAGCAGCACCAGAGAAAAAGCAGGAAAAACCGGGATAACCAGGAGAAAGCAGGAAAACAAAGACAGCAACAGGAATGGTGATGGCCCAACAACTGTCTTCAATTCCCTCCTAAACGAAACACAGACCAACTGGCTAAATCTACTCGTTTGGCTAAATCTACTCTGGCAGGTGTGCGCCGCAGGAATTGGGAAAGCCCTGGTGCCGAGTACAACAGGTGCGAGGGAAATCGAAGTCATTGCAGGAAGAGATTGGCGTGTAGGACAGTGATAGAGAGCGATCGGCAAGTAGATTGACGCCTGAAGTGGGAGAGAGTAAAGCCTAGTAAAACGAGAAGTGCTGAGGCAAGACCCCCGGAAGGAGTAGGGAGGTGCGCGTTAAGGAGGAAGGAAATGACCAGGAGACATGAGTAATGATAAGAAGAAGACGACAGAAATAAAACGAAATAGAACTTCTCGATGCGGCGGGATTCGAACCCGGTTACCCAAGGCCAGAACGGGAGCATCGTAACCGCTCGGCTTTTCGGGCAACCGGTGGCAGCACAAACATTTATGGGAACCATACGATGGCGTTGCTATGGGCGAGAGAACGCGAAAAAATAGCGCGAAAGAGAAATAAGAATATAAAAAGGAATGGAACACAAAAGGAAAGAGATATATAGAAAGGAATAAAGAAAGAATCAAAGAAAGAGAAAGAGAGAGATGGAAAGATAGCATAGCCATGCATGCCGTATTATGGCAATGGGGGTACGAGAGAAAAATGAGGGTGAGCGAGAGGGAAAGAAGAAGGGGAATGCCACCAGCTCCTCATATCTCTCCTCGTCACCCTCACTTCCCTCTCCCACCCCCTTGCTACACTATACTATAGAAGGCTACGCTATGTTCTGTCGGCGTGCCTGGCTAGCCGAGTGGTTAAAGGGACCCTGAAACGGTTTTGACGATTTTGTACAAACACATTGGACCAGTAGACCAAGTCCTTAGGCTCATTTACAGACAAATTTATGCTCCCTGCTTACACTGTGTAATTTATTACAACGCTATAAAGCTGCGAATCGCTGCAGATCACTGCGGCTCAGCCCAACGCGTTTTCAACCGCCCCTTGCGATTACGACATGCAGTGTCCGCACGACGTCATTGGGGCTGCTGGCGACGTCATTGGGGCTGCGGTGTGCGCGCACGAAAAATTGATTGGCAGGGTGGCAGCACCTGTCGGAGCAGATATCAACCACTCCGCGATGTCTCTGTTGCCAGACGGCGTGCGTGCGGCCGGGCGCACTGGGCTATGGTCTCCGAGATGCACGCAACCTGTCGGCGTGCAATCTCGGAGGTGATCACTGGGCGAAGCTCAAATCGTCGAGTGTGCTCACGTGAGCTCTGCGATCGCCAGCGATGCCAGCGTGTCTCATGAGTTGAGGAGGCAAGGCAGGGGTGTGAGAAGGAGGGTATGATATAATTGTGCGTAGCCGCCTTGGTACACGGCGTGCCGCTAAATTTGTGGTGCCAATGGTTCGATGATGCTCTAGTCTAAACGCTGACAAAGCTTCAAATAACCGTTTCAGGGTCCCTAAAAGACGCTCACCTTCGGCTGGTGGGTACGCGGTTTGGAATCCCGCCGCCTCATATGTATTTTCTTTTCGACAAGATTTACGCTTTAGTTAAACTTCTTTCTCTCTTTCTCCCACCCCTTTGCTGTACGCTGTAGAAATCGGCGAAAGTGTTCTGGAAGCGAACCAGACGATGAAGAAGAGGACGAACAGAGCGCGTGCTGGATCATGACGATGATAGTTTTGGGTCACGCCATTACGCCGAGCTAGAACACCTGCGCTGTTAATACACCTGTCCAATAACAAAACAAAAAAAAATTGGGGGGACCCTTAAGATTAACCTTTAAGAGTTGAACCCGATCGCAATATCCTGTCCCTAATGCGTACTTCAATCACTTAGTGCACACTATGTAATAGGTAGCATGCTTTGAACCACGAGCAATTATGCGCGAGAAATGCAGGAAATGTTCTCGAACTTGCTATGCACCCACTACGTGGTCTTAAGGGAATACGCGCAGTAACGTGTGTGCCTTTTGTAATGGGCGGACGGCTTTGAACCACAATGTAGTTATGATATTCACATCTTCTGACGCCCGACGGCAATGTACGCTTGTACCACGCAAATATTACTGCGATATTACAGGTTGCATTGTGACGCCTGTATACAGGACGCGTGTGTTTGTAAAACATGAAAGTTATTTTCACTGCATTTCCAAGCAGAGGAATTTATTTCATATGTAATCACAAGCAGAAGCGCGGCTGTGTGGTAAAACACCTGCTTGCCACGCAGACGGTCTGGGTTCGATCCTTATTCAGACCCGGAAATTTTTATTACTTACTTTATTTGAATCTTTCCCGATTTTTCCAGTCACGGACAAGATGATGATTTTTCGCTGACAATCAACGCTGCCGACGCCGACACCGACGCCGGAATTTCTGCGAAACGAGCCCTTTAACGCTATCGTGTGAAAACTTAGTCCGACCAATATGCGGCATATCACTTATATTGTTACCGCTCCTCACACCGCTCCCAGTTACCGCTCCTCACACGGGCGTATTACCTTTCTCCTCCCGTCCTTGCATAGGTTATCCGATGTAGAAATGTGCTAACTAGCACAGATTTACACTCTTAGTAACAACGTAGTAACTTAAGACTAATTATATGCTGGATTACGTTTCAGGTAACAAATTAGGATGAAGGGATTCGCTCAAGTCATTCTCTTCTTGCTGAGCTCATTATTTTTCCTCTTGACATTGCAACCAGCCTGTGTACAAGCGATTAAACTTATCACAGGTACGTATTTGATTGTCATAATGTCAATACAGTATTTCTAACTGGAGGTAGGATGTACACGCTTAATCAGAAAACAGAGCTAATTTCCGCCCATTGCAACAAAGCTAGCACAATGCCGCTACGCACCACTCAGATACGTTTAACTTAGTTGATTGGTTTTGTATTTTCCTAAGATTACGATAGTGTCAAAGCCTTTGCGTTATTGACAATTAAAGTGCATTTCTCAAACGGCGTTGTTTCTTCGCATTCAAATCATAATGAAAATAACAAATTCTACTTTCATCAGTAAGGCACCTGGAGTGCGCATCTTTCAAGCAAGTTCCTCTAGTACCAATATTGAGAGGGGATGTAAGCAAAGGCGCTGGCGAGCGTAGGCATTAAAAAAAGCTATCAAAAGTGAAGTTAACGTGTGAATAGGCAACAAGGAGTAAGTAAAATTTCTATTGAACATGTCTGACAATATCTAGTGGGATGGGGCCACAAGCACCTTGTTTTCGCGGCGTATTCGAGTTATTGGACACCAGCGGCTGCCTCGGCGTAGCGGACGGTCATAGTTAATGAGCAAGGTTATGGCTGAAAAATAAAGGAAACGAGAACATCAAGCGTGATGCCAAGGAAACTAACGGAATAAACCGTGTGAATTTATCAGGCAAAAAAAATAGTAAGAGAACCCCAGGAGTCCACTAGACAGTTAGCCCTACTGAAATGTCCCGTATGCCATTACAACAATTACTGATCTTTTCGTGAAGTTGTTACGGAAATATATGAAAAATATATGGAAAATATAGGAAAACATTAAGATCATGAATGGAAACATGTGGAATAATTGGAATGGTATACGGAACGCTTTCAGTGGGGAGGTGATGGAAAAGCATCAGACAAAGACATCATTGTTGTATTTAATTGTAGTGTTGTGATATTGGCGTAAAGTTGAACTTAACCTCAAAATTACAACACTACAGTTAAAGACCAAGTAACTTGATCTTTCTTTCATTGGCTTAACGGTCAGACGTATACATTTGGTGGTGTCTAACCGAAAAAAGGAGCCTTTAGAAAATACTCCCCCCTCCCCCCTTTCATTCAGATAGGCTTTGTAACAAAAAGCAAATTACTGGACTTTGATACATGATACCCTTTACCTGGCTGTTTGTGAGCAAAGAGCATGCCAAAAATAAGACAGCGGTTGCTGTCAGAATATTTCCCATGGTTGTCAGCATAGTGTAATTAATATCCAGCACTTGGAGCGAAAGTATATGCAGTGAGTTACAGATATTTACCTGAAATTCAAAGTACTGGTGATAAGAAATGTGAGAAGGCAACATCAAAACGAATCGATTACTCAACAGAAGAATACAGAAAAAAAGTGTCGCGTATAAAAAATTCAACGAAATGCGGCCTTGCATGGGCAATTATCGGTGCAGTCAAAAGCATCCGAAAATCACGCCATATCCACGAAGGGAATGATGATGAGTGGGCGAAGCTCGATCGTTTTCATCCATGGCAGAAAGAGAATGTGGTCTGGAACGCGCTTATGCTTCATGGTCATCAGCGCCATCGTCAGCGTTATCACGTGTAGTGGGTACAATCCACTATACTGGAACGCGCTTATACTTCATCGTTATCACGTGTAGTGGGTACATTGCACTATACTGCGTCATCGTCATCTTTATCACGTGTAGTGGGACATTCCACATACTGCGTCATCGTCATCTTTATCACGTAGAGTGGGTACATTCCACTACACGTGACTACCTACCTACTACTACTACTACTACTACTACTACGACTACAGAGGAGGGACAGACCCACACCCTAAGGAGCTTCTCCCCTAAAAATTCAACGAAATGCGGCGTTGCATGGGCAATTATTGTGGTGCAGTCAAAAGCATCCGAACATTTTTCAACACTTAAGAAAGCAGACAGCCGCCCGCCTTGTCAATGCCGCATGTCATTGCCATCCTGCGGATAGGGAGCCTAAAGAAGCAGCACTAGCCGTCAACACCCTCATGCGAGAAATATTTGGGCCTTGTGCTGATGAGATGCTCATTGAAATGGGCGTATTGCTTTACGTTATAGTTTTGCCCGAGCACGCCAGGTCAGCCTTACATTGTCTAACATTTGATTTGTTGCTGTGACATTCATTCTATTTTTTGTTTATCTGTTTACTTATTTTCAACGTACTGCAGCCCAAAAGAGATATCCCACGGATGTAGCAAATACAAAAACAATATTCCAAGGCAAAACAGTATGAACTGAAAATATATAACTGTTACTTGCAACGTACGATAGAAATTCATCAAAGGACAAATATCCAGCATGGCCTGAGTACTAGTCGTGTACAACCTGGTAAAGGTCGACCCAACGCTAGTGTAACTTCATGTGGAAATTGTTTTGATTACCAGGCACGAGCCAGAATCCTGATCTACAATGACCCCGTGGGTTACATTGCACACTTGCAATTTTGTTTCCTGGTTTCACCATAAAACAGTGCACGCACACGAAGACGAACAAGAAAGAACATGACGGTACGAGGGCTGACTATCCCCTGATATATTTTTATGCAACGCACTAACGCATATCTATAGAGCAGATCATCACATGACACAACATGTCTGTATATGCACAACAAACAAGTGATGGTATGCCCGACTTCGTCAAGACCATCATTATCGACTTCCTAAGTGACATCTAAGCTACTTTTCTAGGAAATAAAGTGAGCGCTGGCTGATACAACGCCCTCCCCTTTTTGATGTGAAACACTTCGATGAATTTCCCTGACGGTGAAATCCTGATGTTTAAATGAAACTCTCGTATCAGTGAGGATAGGATAACATTTCAACTTCTTACATTCGTCGACTAAGTGAGCCCCCTCATTTTTCCTTTAACGCCATCCTGTGTACGCTCACCTCGTGTTAATGCACAGGCCCCTTTGGCTGATGTAAGAGACGTAACATAACAAAGGAATATTCACACTGGGTTCGTGGCACAAGGAAGAAAACACTTTTGGTCTTCATGACTAATGCGACGCCCTTCTTTTTTTCGGTTTCGACAATTTCTGCTGTTTCATTTCTAGCATTTCGCGATATCCATAGAAATATACAAAACAAATTGAATGAGGTAAGCTCCTATACGCATTTTGTTGTTCCATTCACGCAAAGGGCGTTATGAAAACGTCATTTTTAATGAAATATATTTACCTTAATGAGTGGAATTTCCGTATTTTATTTTCAGTGCTTGAGATCTCTCTGAAGATATACAAAATCGTGTTCGATATAGAAATGCTGGTGCGTATTTTCTTACTCCTTCCACAATCACACTGCAGCAAGGAGTGTCCTAAGAAAAAAATTATTTTTCATACATATTTAGCTCTCCAGCCAAAGTTAAAGTGTCCGTCATTTGATTTTCAGCTCCTGGCGGCTTCCCCTAGAAATGGTCCGCGCAACAAACGTCGTCGAAATGCTGGTGCGTATTTTCGTCTTTTTTTGCTACCATCACTCTCGAGAAAAAGGTTTATCGCAAAAAGATTTATTGCAAGTATTGCGCTGCGAGAACCAACGTATTTTGAATGCTGCCTCAAAAGTAATATAGGCCAATAAGATTGCGATACTTTTCTTCCGCTTCATTAAATAAATGCGCGTGATTGCGGCCTAGAGTACTCATATCCAGTAAACTTGGCATTTCAAATAAAGTCGTTTCGTACCAGGTTTTATCGAACGAGACATGGAAGATATGTGATACAGAATTAACCTCCCAGTATTAAGTAAGTGGTTTCAAGATTCTGCTAATGTCACTCAACGCTTTGCAGCGCGGACGACCGCAGGGACAACGATATGAACATAGGCTAGCGCAGATGATCTCACTGGCGTCCCTCTTCTCGCCTGCGTTGTAAACTTAAGATAATCGTCAAGCCAGCCATGCCATCATACCACTGAGATATAATTGTAGTTTTTCGGGCAGTTTCTTATCTCTAACCAATTCATTCATCTGCTCTCCTTACCGCTGTCATGTTCACTACATGGCGTGAGCATGCGTTTGCATTCTGCATCCGAAAAAGCCATGATGTCAAATAATTGCTGGTTCGATTCAAAACCTGGAGCGGCCGTCTATACGGATATGTAAGCTGCTAAGGTCTGAGGGGAATATGCATGCGGGCTTGTATCGAGTAGTTCTGCAATGCCATATTCGGTAGGAGTTTCGCCGTTTCTTCAGAAATAGGAGAATAAAGTATGCTTACGCTTGTCTCTGATTCATCTCCTTATCTGTGAAACTTAACATGATGAATATCCGCCTAGCCTAATGCGCCATCCATGATGAGTAATTTTGGCTCACCAACTTTAGCTCAGGCATAGGATTTGGGGCAACAAAAAGTAGATTGACTTTTAACGCGATGGCGTTAAAGAGCTCGTTTCGCAGAAATTCCGGCGTCGGCATCGGTGTTGGCGTCGTTGGTTGTGAGCGAAAAATCATCTTGTCCGTGACCGAAAAATCGAGAAAGATGCAAATGAAATGAACAATAAAAAATTCCGCGTCCGAGTGAGTTTCGAACCCGGTCCGTCTGCGTGGCAAGTAGGTGTTCTACCACACAGCCACGCCTCTGCTTGCATATACAGTGAAAATAACTTCCTCTGTTTGGAAATGCAGTGAAAAGAACTTTCATGCTTCGCAAACGCAAGCGTCCTTTATATAGGCGTCGCAATATAACACGTAATATCCCAGGAATATTGCGTGGTACAAGCGTACATTACCATCAGGGCGTCAGAATATGTGACTATCATAACGATTTCGTAGTTTAAAGCCGGTCACCCATTACAAACGGCACACACATTACTGCGCGTATTCCCTTAACACCACGTAGTGGGTGCATAGCAAGTATGCACTAAGTGGTTGAAGTAGGCACTCGGAACAGGATATCGCTATCGCGTTCAACTCTTAAAGGCGAAGAATAAGGGTCCCCCCAATTTTTTAAAACGCCAATGCAAGTCAAAAGTGCTGCATTTAAAACAAAGCGCTCACAAAATGTTACTCTATGGAACGTGCTTGTTACTCATGTGAACACTTAGAATTAAAGTTTGTTACATTTGACCGATTTCAGAAAATCTGGGGTGAGGTATTTAGCTCTCAACCTTAGCACCAAAGAAAAAAAATCTCAATTCCAAAAGTCAGTGCACATCGAAAAAAAAATAAAGAAAATGTATTTTCTGTAAGTGCTTTAAGTTATGCTGCTGCAGGCAATCGTTAGCAGGCATTAACTCTTTCGTGACTGTGCTTATAGAACGTGACTCACCGGGGACCAGTACGCGCCAAACGGAAATTTAGTAGTACGCGCGCTCCTATGAACTAGCTGCTTCATCAAACACATTCTGTAAGCACTAATGTTTCCTTTCCTGCATAGTTGGTTTTTTTCCCCTGAACGGCAGTAATTTTTAACAGGGACTAAAATATTGCGGTTCGCTTGCTTTGTTCGCGAAAATGGCAGACGAAATGGTATCGACCACCCTATCAGAAACGTTGTTCCTTGGACTATTCTGTTGCCTCCGTAAGCGATTCTTCTGCTGTTTCTAAGAGAAGTGACATTGAGGGCGATGTAAAATCATGGATATATAGCTCGGTTGGTAAAAAACGCTAGAACGAGCCCCAACGTTACGCTTTCTGGCACATTACTTTCTTTTGTCCGACTGCAATGTCGTGAGGATGTTCGTAGTATTATACAATTTATTTGCAGAGTCTCAACAGTAGATGGTAAAAAACATTGCTGACATAACCGTTCAACAAGTAGGGAGTAATGTTCAGCCCTAGAAGGCTACCGTGACTCGGCCGTGAACCTCGGAGTTGTGTTGCACAGTGAAGTGATATGTGTCACAAGGAAGATTGGCGTTTTGGGCATCTTTTTCGGCGATGGTAGTGAACAAGGATTTCTGTTAATAAAAATGAGTGGCGTGGTTGCATATGGTGTAGAAGTAGTCTTACGTCAAAGACGATGATTCTTGGGAAGTTGGCCACGGCCGAAGAGATGGTGAATTTTATTTACCTGCTGATCTACAGGGGCATCGTCGAGCTTCTACGACTGCACCTCCTTAAAACGAGTACATTCAGAACAAGTCCTACCAATCGACGAAGCGGAGAAAATACAAAAAGTGATAAGACGACAAGAAACTTGACGACTGGAGAAATGTCACTTGTAACGCCTGTTTTGCCCAGTTGGCGCACCATCCTTAGAAAACGAATACTTTTTTTTACATCTTAGATCCTTTCAGACATGGTTCTACCAATTTCGATAATGTGAGATATTGAAATATATGAACTTTTTTCTTGTAGCTTCCAAGGTTAGAATGTTTTTATTGTGGGCGGTGAAGCCGCGCTTTAGGATGTTTTAGGTGCCGCGTTCAGTGCTACCATCTAGAATTCAATTTTTTTTACTGTGCTGGAATTTACAAAGATTTGCAAAATAGCTGTGGCTATAGAGTAATCTTTTTTTTATTCTTTTCAATTAAGTTGATGGTACTGCTCCGTTCGGAAAAATCTTTAGAGGAGTAAAATATATAACTGTAACCTCATAAAATGAAGCTGTTTTCACTGGGCAGACAAAAAATTGTAACTGAAACGCTTTTTTGAGCTACATTATTCAAACTCTCTTCAAAAATAGAAAGCTGATGCGCAAATATTTTGTATATCACATATAATTTTTTCTTTTCATGTTGGGGCAGAATATTAAAACATATTCAAAGGAATGTTAAACAAATCTAGTTTTTCATAAATATTCTTGCATACGATATCCTAATATAAGTTTCCCGAAGTATAATCATTAAAATGTACAATCATCTTACTTCATATTTATAGATAATATTACACTGTATCTATTATATCATTCATAACGAAAATTGCAAAAACATTCAAAATGTGGTCTATTTTTCCACGGTCGTGAAATAGTTAAGCATTACCCTTTTTTATGATTACAACACAACAAATTGCTGCAAATACATGGTTTGCCACTTGAGCTTTTATAAGAAATGCATTTGATTCAATAGAAACATTCGGCTGCCGGAAAAAAATTAAATTTATAAGCTTTGACCACTACAGATATTGTTAAGCTTTACTTTCGAAACCTAAAAAATCATTCACATTGGCGCAGGTAATTCGCTTTCAAATCACCAATATATTTTGTATGTATTGCATAGGAACGCGCCTTGAATGGATTAACTCAGGCAAAGCTATTTCTTAACGCTGCTGACGAAGTTGTCAGCTCCTGCACTGAGCCATGCGAAGCGATACAGAAGGAGTTAGAAAGGGTACATCGGAAATTGCTCATTGTTGGAAAATTCCTTCCATCAAAACAGTCTGTATAGCACTGACATCTTTTGGCCGTCGACAGGTAAAGCAATTTCAGGTGGGGACATCTCACAGTTAACTTCAGTAGGAGTAACACATTTACAATCCCCACAATGACGACTTAGCCATGGCATAAGGTTAATCACATACAATGATGGCAACGCCTGTGCACGGTCTCTCCTTTAGCGTCGACTGTTTCATTACACACACAGTGTAATCTACCTTGCATTGACATATACTCATGTAACTGGCTATACGTGAAAATAATGCTGACAGGTGAAGACCAACACTGAATATTTCGTTAGAATGATTATGATTCTATCCGTTACCATGAATGAATAATGTGTCGTGGGAATGGTGTTAATGGCGTTTTGCTTGAGTCACAGTGAACTAGCCTGCGTGAAGTAGTGAGATAATTCACCTCTAAACAACCTACACTCTATGAACATGGTTTGATGCAACCTGCGATACCAATGTCTATGTCGTGCAATACCGTACGAAGTCACTAGCAAGCCCTTGTCCCATCCTTCACGAAATGCGTTACCTTATTTGTCAAATAACATATGATCAATTAGACTAGCGAAAGTATTTTCTGCCTAATTCCGCATAAACATGTAGGATATCAGCTAGCTTTGCTCACTGGTCCTAGCTGATTCATTCAAGTGTGTACGCTTTTGAAGTGTTTGCTTTGTTTCCGTCTAATTCATAGTGTATGTCTGAATTTTCACCTGGTCTTTTTTGACACATGTCGACAACACACAATGAGTGTTTAAAGTGAACAAATCTAAGAATTGATAATCGACTCGTTATATTACAGAAGCATTCAATGAAGTTCCATGTAAGTATCAATAAAGTTTCTATACTGTTCACATACAAGCCTGCGAAAAATTCCATGTTGTTTTAAAGTATTTCTCGATTTGCAAGATAGTTTTAAATTGCAAAATGGCGAACCTTGCTTGATCTACCCTGGATTGCTTTATCTACTGTGGCCTTTAGTTTTGTTTTCACATTCATTCGTCCGCTGCATTTCACATTCATCTCCAGTTCGGACACCTTCACTATCGGTTCTGAAATATGATTCTTTATATAGCGTAAAAAATGTTTGCCCTAGTTTACGCATACCCCAGAAAGCATCTGCACTTGAGAGGGAGTGAATGCCCATTTACTAAATTCTCTACGTTGCCCACTTTGCTGACAATATAGACCATAGATAAACCTTCGTAGATAGTGCAAGAACAACACAAAAAAATTAACAAAATGTTTCGCTTAAACATCATATTCAGCAAGTGCGGATGCGACTACTGTGATGTAGCGGTGAGGCTACCGCGAGCATGCGCTTCCTGCAGAGTCTGCCCGTCTGGGTAAAGCAGCATGCACTCCGCGAATAAAAGTGCGAAAGTGAAACAAATATTCACTAAGATAGGCTGTTTAGTGGAAACATTGAATTATGCTTACGTCCGTCTGATAACAGATTTCAGACAAAACTGGCAATTGCATTGTTTGTTAATATTTCTGAATTGTTTAGATCGATAAGTTTTTTAGTGTTGCTGCACTGGGATTGAGGGGGAAAGCTTTTCGCAAAGATATCAACTGAACAGGCCCGACCCATCTATACCCACAAGCCATCATGTGCATTGCCCACTTTGTATCCACCTCGCCCATCATCCATTTTTCTCGCCTCATTTTGTACTCGCCTGCGCACTATGCACCTACGTACGCTCCCACGCATTGCTGGCCAAGCTTGCCTGACGCTCACCCACCACCCGCCCATCTGGCCTGCTATCCTCCAACCACCCTCCATCAACAGATTACATTATTCTATTATAGCAATGGACGGTTGTTTCCACTATAACCACCGTTGCTCTTTTAGATGCGAAGCGTCTTATGGCGAAGTTCAATCCGGTGGTGGTGGTGGTGTGCGGCCGACCACCCTTACTGCGCACAAACCCTTTAAAAACAAATAAAGATAAAAACCTCCTATCCCCCTCTATCTCCTCTAGGCATCTCTCCCCGCGGCGACCACACTCTCACTGCGCATGCGTGTCCCCTCCCTCTCTCTCCTCCTACGCTCCCCCCCTCTCTCCTCTAGGCATCCCTCCCCGCGGCGTCCACACCCCCCACTGCGCATGCGCGTCCCCCCGTCCCTCTCTCTTCTCTCCCACGCTCCCCCCATCTCGCCTCGCGAGGCCGACGCAGGCAGCGTCTGCTAGCGGTTGAAAAAACCGACTGCTCGCGCTGCACAACCGTTCTGGCCACCCCGTATATGGCACTGGATCTTGACCTGCAAGGTAGTGCCGGTGGGAGACTTTCTCCTGTGTTGTTGAACAATAAAATTTCGCAGCGTGCGCGTTAACTAAAAGCGGACTGCGGGTCTTTGTGTCCAGTCGGGGTCTTCTGTCTCTCATTGTCCATTAGCAGCGATGTTCCAGCAGGAAACACCGGTCTATCACTGCGTGATTGGGCCTTCCCAGGTTTCTCTCCTGCGCAACGCCGCGATGAGCGCCAGCGTCTAACGCCGCCGCCAGTGTAAGCGTTAGCGCCCGCTGCTTCGCATCTACACGTGGTTCCCGTTAGCGGCAGATGGTGTAATTTTTTTTCTTTAAGGTAGTCTCTCTTCGCAAGGCGCCAATGCACTTCCTGTCTGCTTGAAGTCTTGTTCCAGACAGGTGTGCGAGTCTATCAAAAATAAATATGAAATGATCGGAAACAGCCAACACACTGGCAACTACGTGAAAGTGGGCTTGCGGTAAAATAACATTCACACGTGAAGAATGAAACGAAAGAAGTACAAGCTTAGACAGATTTTATGTGACTCCATTACCGTAATGAACAAGTGAGCCGTTGAAGGCACTTTTGCAATAGGGCTTGAATCATATTAGGTTGTTCTGACTAACCAATTAAGCAGTTTAATATAAACTTCGTATGTTGGTTATAAAATATTACATGTTACCAGGTTTGCCTTTGTTGTTGAAGTGCCTTCCGAAGTGGAGCCAACCGCTTAGCTTGGGAGTTTTGTCTTCGGGCCCTAGTTGCTCTAAACCAAAATAAAGTCCTTGCCATGTCATATCATGCTGTTCTACGATGCCCGACTAACCCATTGCCAGGGTTGCCATTGGGTGGACATGAAATGGCGCCAGAATTGACGCCAGAAGTAGCCAAAGTAGCCATGCCATTTGATATTATCGCTAAATTTTTAGCCAAATAGAGAAGAAGCGGTATTATCAACAGAGTATTTATTATTGATCAATAAACAAAACCATTTTGAAGAAGTAAATCCACAAGTTTAAAAAAGAGCCATGGCGCCAACTGGAAATTTTCGTCGCCAACGGGGTCCAAAAGTAGCCAATTTGGCGCAAAGTAGCCACCAACGGCTACCCTGCCCATTGCGTCCACGATGCCCAAATATAATCTACAGTGAGGTGATGGCGCATAAGCAAACACTATTTTTTGTTACCTTCGCTTTCAACCTTCTAGATCAATATTATGTTAATTGCCATGACAGCGTCGTCCTATTCTAACTCGTTCAGTGTAAGTATATACGGTACGATCAGGCTTACCTTAGGCAACATGGCTACCACGTTGAAGTTTATGTTATTAAAGTGTCATATAATAATAATAATATGTGGGGTTTTACGTCCCAGAACCACGAAATGATTATGAGGGAAGCCGCAGTGAAAGCTCCGAAAATTTTGGCAATCTGGAGTTCTTTAACGTGCACTGAAATCGCACAGTACACGGGTCTCTACCATTTCGCCTCCATCGAAATGCGACCGCCCCGGCCGGAATCGAACCCGCGAGCTTCGGGTCAGCAGCCTGAGCACCCTAGCCACTGATCCACCGAGGCGGACTTAAAGTGTATGAGGTATACGAATATTCTGAGGCATGTGAAAGTCATGCTTGCTTCGTTTTGATTTTTAGCAATTGCCTCTACTCTTTGTCTACTTCTCATCCCCACGCGATAGCGTTAAGGAGCCCGTGGTGCAGTAATTCCAGTGTCGGCGTCAGTATCCAGGGTTGTGAGCGAAAAATGGACGTTGTCGGTGAGCGAAACACCGTGATGGATGAAAATAATAAATACGCTACGTCCAAGACAGTCACTCGCTGCTCCATTCAGCTTGCCGAGCAGGTACTCTACCGCAGAGCTGCCCAACACTTGAAGCTGTTGAAGGAGAAAATTTTATAAAGGCGTTATGTGCGCAGGTATTCGCGTTAAGACATAATACTTCGTGACAGAGGCCTAGAATTAATCAACGCACACAGTGTGAATGGTGCCACAAGTGGGTAGCTTAGTTCTCATCCCTTTGGAAACCGCTCAGGCATAGTTATGCATCATCAGCTAGAGCATCAACAAAATGTACAACTCCGTAAGTGCGCGTATTGTGGTTACGGGCGATTATGATAATTCGCAAAATCATTAATTATGTGGTAGTAGACACTCCACAACTGTGCATGCAGTAGGAATGCACTGTACCAGGCATCTAAACGGCTACTCTTGTGCGAGACAGGTTCCTTTCTAGGCGGCACGGCTGCTGAGGTGTGCACCGATCAGCCAATCCTGGCTGTTGAATGAGAAGGCGATGCGAAAGGGACCCAATTACGAGGTCGCATTATATGCTCTTGATGGCGAAGATGAGGCGTCGCCAGTTTTTTTTTACTTTTTCGCCAGGCGTCTGTAGCACATAATGTACAATTGCATGGAATGAAATCTAACATTTTTGTTCGACTTATTTTCTTACAGTGGGAACGCTTGGCGGCCCATGTAAGTATTACCCCACTTTTTCTATATTACTTGAGTGTGCTTCTCACACAGAAGACACGAAAAAAGATCTTTACAGCATATTGAATTAATTCGGGAGAGTAAGTGTGAAACCTACAAGCAGTGAATCTCGCCTAAGTCGTTGTAGTTAGCTTAGCAGTTTTTTTTTATATATTTCGTGTGGGAGCAATTTCAACAGTCCACTATGCGTTGACTATAGTTCTACGTTCCAGTGCCAATAATCATTCATTATAGGACACAATTGCGCTAATAGAAATAAAAAAAGATTGCGCTTGCTTCACAACGCGTTCTACTAAAAGGCGCTGCATCTCACACATCGTGATCTATTTGTTGATAAGCGCCGGCTGAAATCTATAGGATTTTCTTGAACGTGAAACGTTGCATTAACAAAATGAAGCGTCAGCATGGGTGAGAACGGCAACTCTGTTCACTTTAGTCAAACCATTTCTGCCTTATTCCCGGAATTCTTTCATCACCCGGTGCAAACTGTTAAAACGACGACATTGTGAAAATATTCCTTATTGAATAATTATTCTGCGTAATTATGAACGGTAAAAACGCGCTATTTTTTCAGATAATTGGTTGTGGCTTAGATAACGTTTATTAAAACAAACGTATTTGCTCCATTTACGATTATAGTTCTGCATACGCACAAACTAAAACCTTCGTAAACGGCTACTACCTTAATACTAATATAAAAAAGATATTCAGTAGGAATCAGTGGAAATTGCAAAGCGACCTCGCAGCACACAGCAGTTTTTCTCCGAAATATCACGTTATTTAGTACATCGTATCTTGATATACTATAGCATAATTTTTTACAGCAGGCTTAGTGCTGGACTTAAAACCGTACGTACAGCTTGAGATGGAATGACTCATATATTTTAAAGCAATAGCGTACGGTAGCCACAGTGAAACATGAATAGAGGCTGCGACAGCGAATGTTGATCCTGCCTGCGCGGTGAGTAACTCTGAGTCAAAGTGTTATCGTGCTGCAGCTACTCTGGGAAAAAATGAAGCATCTACTCCGATCACAATGATATCGTTTGAGCACCTATACTTATATATGTTGAGAACGTGCATCATTCTAGAGATTTTAAGAATGTGAAATTAGCACAATTGAACGTTGACATAAAACAGAAACAGGCAATGACAACTGCGGCCGTTGTCTGCCTCGTCTTTGTGTCAATCTCCATTCGCGCTAAATTTGTTGTAAAGCAAGGCCGACTCGCCCAAGAGTCTGCCCACATGCAGTATTTTTGCAATGGCTGTTCGATTTGTCCTAGCGTGCAGGCGTTAGGCACACTAGTCACTCTGACAATATGGAGATTGGAAAGTGGACTTAAAGCCGTTGAGGTTTTGTTTGGTATTACTACACTGGGAGAAGATATTAAAATCACTAAAGACTGGATCAAACTTTGTCTATGTCAAATATCCATTATTCGATTCGAGTAGCAACGGCTATACGATTACCCATTGGAATTTTTTTGAATATTAACGCGAATCAACTGATTAACAGAAATACCAACTCCACTAGTACGTACTCCGTATATCACCACTACGAACTCCCTATTTCTTTCGTATCGCGCGCGCTACGAGCAAACTGTGCTGATTCTCACATTATTTACCGCTAGCAGCTCTTCTATGGCATCGCGTCACTTGCATCTTAACCAACTAACACTAAGAAAACCTCAGAGCACCTTGTCTCAGGTTTCTCAGATTAAAAAGAAGGCTAGGTTGTAACGTCGAGTCCTTCTTAGAGAGGAGGCTAGGTTGGAATGCCAAATCCTTCTTGAAAGTTGGTGAATATCATGTGAACAGCTTGTAGCCTTTGAACCAAGGCCCATCTCAGTGGTGCTTAGATGGTATGTACTAGCGTCCTTCTGTAACGCCTCAAGGATCCATTTACTCTGTATCTCACTGTCTAGTACCTCATATCTAATATTTTATATTTCACTCATTCTCTTGCAGTAGGAAACTTTAGTCCTCAAGGTAAGCATCAATTCACCAATAAACTTCCAAATAAGTATCATCTTTTTAGTATTTACTTGTACGATGACGTCTGAAATTTTAAAGCAGCCAACTTTGCTTAAGGCCTCGTAATTCGCTTAGACCTTCGCGGTATTTCTAAAAAAGAGTAGCTTCATTACACGCATCTTTCTTGCTTTTCCCCTTGTCCGAATAGCAACTGTAATGAAAACAAAAACCCTATATAGCAAAAATAGCGAAAAACGGATGTTCGCGATAGGTTCGCAAGGCATGTTATTCAAAGGCGATAGAACTTGCAGTAAATTACTGTAATTTTACCGGGAACGCAAAATTGCCGAAGTAAAGCCTCAGTAAGCTTAAAAACGGTGTTTTCACTAATATTGTGCAGTACTGTCATACCGTTTCCTCTGCCTTTGTTCGGCCAGTATGTGTATCACGTCGTACGTATAGCACAACACATTCTGATGAAAAAATCCGCAAACATGGTTTGCTTACTCGAGCCGACGTTTCGACAAGTGGACTTGTCTTCTTCAAGGCTAGAACCTAGAGCCTTGAAGAAGACAAATCCACTTGTCGAAACGTCGGCTCTAGCCCACAACCCCCCGTTTACAAATTTTTTCATCGCAAGCTTCCATCTTCCCCTTCCTACCGTTTTTTACAATTCATTCTGTATACAATTTTTGTTTAGTAGTCAGTTGTTATGAAAAAAAAAGTTGAAAGTGCTTCAGTTTTTGATATTTCATTATGGGCAACACTAACGTATTGTATGAAACGCACATTCATAGATTACCATTGCCATGGAAAACGGGCAGTACTGAGCTTAAGACAAACAAAACCGCAGAAAGGATGTCATTATACTTCGTAAAATTGAAGGCATCTTCACAGAGACTACGAATCTCGTTAGCATTCTACAAGACTTCTTGTGGTATACAGGGTAGGCAGACGCTGGTGGTACTCCAGATACCCTTAGCTAGTGGGGCGCCTAGAGTTGCTGAAGCAGTAGAAGTTTGCACCAAGGCAGACTTGCCAGTCCTTTGGTTGAGCAGGGATTCCCCGAGCTGCGATTTGAGAGCTATCGCACATTTTGGCGACACACCGCCGAGCCTGTGGTGAAGGGGACATGCGCCCGAAGCGAAACAGCGCTCTGCGCTTCGTAGCCTGGTATAGCACAGAAAGTAAGCAGTTTTAATGTCCTCTATGATATCGCTTCCCGAACACTTCGCGAGGTCACCAGGCTAGAGCACTGAGAGGTGTGCCCGAAGTAGTCATCACGCACTTTGTAGAGACACAGAAACCTCAGAATACGGGCCACCGCAAGACAAAATATTCGCTCAAGGCACCTCGACTTGGGTGGCTTTGTTGAAGCGAAATATCGTAGGATATAGCTCGAACGTGCCGTATCAGAGTCGCGTACCCACTCGCAAGCTCAGCGGTATGAGACGAAGGCCATGTAGATCGCACTAGCGGCCCCATGGCGCCATAGCCAAACAAATCCGGCCGCCCTTCATTGATAAGGAGAGGGCCAGATTTGGTAATACAATCGCATAGGCTAGATCCATGCCCATCATTGTCCCCCCATCCGTGTTTCTGTGGCGTGCCCTGAAATACAGAGACATATGTCCGTGGTGTGGAGCCACCCCAACACTTTTTCACATCACGTGGGAGCGTGCAGAGCACGGAGAAGATCACGACACAAATAGTACATGGGACGTATGCCAAGCGCTGCTGTCTAGCCCGGCCCTAGAAGATCAGCTACGACTGATCCGAAGAGCTGAGCGGATGGGCACCACCCTGCCCCTGAACGGAGGGACACCACCCTGCCGGACAGTCTACGCTTTTCGGCCTTATATTCCCTTCGGGGCACTGAGGTTCTAGCCTGTCTGGGTTCTGTATATAATAAAGTTGTTCTACTACTACTACTACTACTACTACTACTGAAACCACTTTGTAGCCACAACGTAGGTGCACACCCCCCAACAATCGATCTCACATGTAGGTATGATCACAGGCGTGCGCCCGAGGGGGGGCAGAGGGGGCGGCCGCCCCCCCCTAGTCACCTAAGAAGGGGGGGGACGCAAAGTCTGCCCCATACATTGCCTTAATAGGGAAGGGGGGCGCTGCGACGAGCCTTCGCCCCCCCCCCCCCCCTGAAGGGGAACCCTGCGCACGCCTATGGGTATGATCGCAGTTGTCGTATAAGTGTGGTCGATGCGCACCGTCGGAGCTACACCTTTCACGGCAGCGTAACCCAACTTTTCGTCTAAGACGGCTGGCGGGCCCATATCTAACGGCAGGTTGGAGTCTTCCGGGCAAAGAAACGTCGTCCGCGCATGCGTAGTCGGTGCGGCGATCAAGCGCACCTTTTATCAGGGAGCAATAGCCAGTATACTTCACGAGAGGTAGCTTCTCCGTATGTACGTATGTTTACTCTATAGAAAGTACATCGAGTCATGCGAAGGAAGCTCTACCAGTAGCGCAGCATATGGTAGCGTAGAGAGCGGCAGTTGCAATGCAGTATGCACAGATGGAATTCGTATTGCGATGGACTATTCGCCATCTTGAAGAATGAGCATTTCATGTGCAGCCACTGCTGCTTCACTGGACGAGCAGGAATCCCTGTGCAAAAAACTTCAGTGCCGCAGTAACTGCCGCTTCGAATACCGCGGTAACGGCATTTACCTTCTTCGCTATTTCAACATTTCACTATTCTGAAACACTTGTTTCTTCCCTTGAGCGTAGACTGTTAGGAGCATTGATGTCAGAGGCAGGAGGTATGGGCTTTGTAGTTTTCATTCACGGCCGCTTAAGAGCTGCTGCCCTGTCATCTGGGCTGGCTATCGCTGGGTTCGTCTGCTGGCCCCCCGTTACCCGAAGCCGTTGCGTCTCTCTCCTGCACGATGTCGACTGTTATAAACTGGTGTCTGTAGTTTTGCGTGCACCTCCGTGAGTCAACGTTCTTCTCGTGACGTGCGGCGTGGCTCAAGACATTGTGTGCCACAGCGGAAGCATATGGCCGCTTTGCTGCGCACTCGACTAGCTGGAGCGTTCCGCCACATCTCATAGAGCACCGCTATGATGCGCACGTTACGTAAACGTGGTTATAGGCTCCGCAGGGGCTTTGGTGGACATAACATGGGCGCCTTGGCCACACGCTGCCACTCCGAGGGGACTTACTTCCTGAGCAGGGGACGAATATACGCAACCTGTGTGAGTGCATCCCTCGATGGGCAGCCGCGAGTGGATATCGCATTCATTTGAAGCGACAGCTCTTCTACGACATGTATCTAAGGGCCATTCATCGCACCTTAATGAACTTGAGCAGTCAGAATGCTAGTGTGTTAGGCGTGGCGTCATGCCACGTGATCCACTGCGGCGACGCGTCGCCGGTGCGCTCGCCCGGAGCCTCACCGCTGCACCAGCACGTCACTCTGCGAAGGGTGATTATCGAGATGCACTCGCATGTTCTTCTTCGTGCATGTCCGATATCCCCAGTGGACGTCGTGATGTCGCCTGTGCGAATAGGAGATGTCACGAGGGACGAGACATGTTTGTATTGTAGCAAATGCACACGCGCTGCTGCTTCTCTCGCATGGCGATGAGCTGCACTCGGAGAGGTCCACAGAAGACCACACGAATAGGAAAGCAGGGGAAGAACGCAAAACGACCAAGGGCCGCGTTTCTAGTATGATACGTGACACTCTTAGCAATCCCTCCATACTCAGCACAACTGCAAGGCCATGACTAAATTTCGACTCCTGGGCGCAAGGGCATAGCGAGTGAGGGGGGGGGGGGGGGGGTGGAAGATTCAACCTTCCTCCAAAATTTTTCAATTTTGCATGCGTAACACGCACCCACACATAAAAACGCACGCACGAAAGATACATAAGGCCTAGTTGAACACCCCCCCCCCCCCCCCCCCCGTCCCCCCGAAAACATATTCTGGCTACGTTACCGTGGGTAGTATTTACAAAGTCAAGTCAAGCCATACATACCTTTCGCTTGCGATAATTAGGTTCACAAGATTTACAGCAAAGCCAGTTGTTCTTCCCGTCGAAAGCACGAATAAAAGCCCCACGCCGCATGCTTCACAAGATTGTTATTCATCGTATTTTGTGAGCCTTGACTTACAAAACATTCACCTCATCTAAGAATGCCTTTACAAAGTGTGCATATGCATTCAGCTGTTTTCGACACAACCATGGACGCCGCCATAAACGGCTTCTTCTCGCAGGATTTGCTGATTTAGGATGTCCAACCAGTCTTTAAAGTTCCTGACAGTTCTATAAAAGCATCTACCTTACGAAAAGGAAACGCCTCCGAATGGTGCATTGTTGTCATCCTCCACGTGTGGGCACCAGCACCAGCAAAGTCCCCTCACCAGCCTAGACTGGTGAGGCGACTTTCGTTGTCTGTAGCAACCTGTATATTATAGATATATACCAGCCCTACAAGGAGGACACCGTGGCAAAAAGGGGACGAAAGTGGTATACGGGAAACTAATCAATATATGACGAACAAATTTGAAAAAGTATGTGGTTAGAAGGATTTCATCTGATCTTCATTACCGTGGTGGGAGAATGTGCCTCTCTCATAGTCAACAATTGCATCCTGTTTTCATCATAAAAACTTTGCCTACATGAACGATAACCTACGTTAACGTTTGCCTACGTTAACGATATTAGGGAGTTTTAGTATAGCGGGAAACAGCAAACGCAAGGATTTAGCGTTAGCGTTAGCGTTGCGTGCTCCAAACTCAGCATCTGCAAAACGTAAACGTAGCCCCGAGCTCTTACGTACGAACGCTATTTCTCGAATATAGCGTTCAACGCTAACGCACGCAAGAAATCCTGTACGTAGCAAGATGGCGGTGCCTGTTGAAGCGAGAGCCGTCCACTTCGAATCTTTCTAGTCGTCGACCTGCATTATTAAACTCATTCATTCCCAAATAATGCTCGTATTTGATTTAGATTTGAGTAATGAGGCTTCGCCAGCCGTATACTGCCGACAAGATAGCTCCGTTTTTGAGATACACAGCCAATTTGCCCTGCAGAAGGCTTAACGAAATTTGTTTACAAGGTTCGCTCATATTTTCCGTATCCGCACAGAGATGGCGACGCTGTATTAATTCGCCTGTTTCCAATATAAGGGGAATGCGGCCACAAGTCAAGCTGAGACAGGTAATAGGAGTCTTGAGGAATGCTCGATTGTGGCATACGTCGAAAGAAAGCACGCAACACTAAACTGAATGCGGCAAGGAGACACAGCAGCGGTGGCTTCAAATCAGCTCGATTTAGTTGCGCACTTAAGGTTTTTACAGTGCATTTAGTGTTTTTTATAGCTAGATGGCGCTGTTGTGCTTGCGTTAGCGGGAATGCCTTTCGCTGTACTAAAAGCTCACCAGTTGACATGCCGCGCGTTCCGTTTTAGCGTTAACGTTGAGAGGCACGCTAACGCTAACGTAAGCGTTTCCCGATATACTAAAACTCGCTATTACCTGTAAACACCCATGGTTAGAAGATATCATCGTTGTAAGCGAACAGCTTTGTTCGGCAGTTGTCTTTAAAAGCATAAGTAACCTCTCTTCTCTTCCCTACAAAAATTCATTGACTTCTATTAAAATGTTAGTAATCGTCATTATATGCAGTGTCTACTCTACCTCATTCAGCGTAAGAATGCTCCACGACATGAAGTTTCGATCTCCTTGTTGTAGCTCCCATGTTCGAGTGCGTATGTTTGCCTAAGTTTTTGTGCCTATGTATATAGAAAAATCGCGCATGTGGGAATTCTCGTTGTTTCGTTTCCACCACTGGTGTTTTTATGAAAGTTTGCTCTATTTGCCTACTTTCGCCATGGGTCCACTGAACTTTATGAATATGCAAAGTGAATAAAACCTAATATTTTATGTTGGACTCCTTTTCATACAGCACCAAGTCTTGGGCAACCAGGTAAGCACCCATCCGCATTTACTCAGTTATTCGTGAATACGTATCTAGCTGCGCTAGAAGCATGACAATGGTTACATGTAATTAGTGTGGTTAATTCACGACATAATATTCAGAATATACAAAGCAGCAAACCTGCAAAGCAGCTAACTCTTCCTGAGTGGCGTCGCGTCCTGTAACACTTAAAATGAACGCCGTACCACCAGTCAGCTACGTGCTATTTTTGTTTCCTGGCTAAATTCTGTGAATGACGAATCTTAGAACGTAATTCTTGAAATAAAAAAAAAACAAAAAGACATTTCTTACGCCAGCTTCCACAACGCATGCTTCCGAGATGCACTGTGGTTTC
Source organism: Rhipicephalus appendiculatus (assembly GCA_030522465.1). Classification (NCBI taxonomy): domain Eukaryota; kingdom Metazoa; phylum Arthropoda; class Arachnida; order Ixodida; family Ixodidae; genus Rhipicephalus; species Rhipicephalus appendiculatus. The sequence goes on from JALIZH010013155.1 coordinate 119,787, forward strand.
CGTGAAGTCAATCTATTTTTACTAAAAGGTATCCGCACTTCAGTTTTCAATCAACGCTACCCTAAAGGGACATTATTTCCCGTACCAATACATTATTACTTGCTGTTCAATCTGCTAATAAACATGTACAAGCCGTTTAGACAATGTTGAATTTTATAGTGTTTTCACAAACGTTCAGGAGCCCAGAAAGGCGAATTGTCAGAGATGATATAGGAAACTCTTAGGACGTATCAAACTTGTATCTGCTTCGTTTACATATATTAAAGATTGGATGTATTGCCGCCTTCCCTCTGTTCACCTCACGTCCGCAGCACGATAAATATCAAGGTAAATATTAAGCGGTGTAAAATACTTTATTAAGGAATGATATATTGCTTAAGATGCAGCCAGTGAACGGCTACTTTGTTTAGTATTTCCATGATAATTTGTGAAAACTGCAAACCAGTGATCCTCAAATAAGGCCAAATAAGTTCGTAGCCACTAGGCTATCCAGGCACGCTATTAGACAATAGGATGGCCTTGTATAGCACATAGCACAAAGTGTAAATTTCAGGGCTCGTTTTCTTTGTTAGACAGAATATTAAAAACAACTAACAAACAATGATGCCAAGGAAAGTATAGCCCTTTCCTGCCCAAGAAAGATATATTAGAAAAATTGCAAACTTGCTAAAAAATTATTGATGTTTGCCCTATTGTAATGAAGTTTTCAAAGGTTAAACTGTTAGAATTGGAGTTTTTGCCCCAGAAAACAGACACGCACATATGTGCGGGCTGGGCTTATATTCATGTGATTCACCGCAGCGAGGAATACCCTCACAACTGCTAAGACAAAGCAAGAAATGCGTGGTCAGCGCTGCGAATGCAGCATTTTAGAGTATTGTGTGTCACTTGTGAGGCACAGGTATAAGTTGCACCTGATACAACGCGTCCTTGAACAAGAAGCTACACTTGACAGCCTGCAGTGATGTGCAGATGTCAAGCTGTACACTGAGCGCCAGTGTACAGCTTGACATCTTGTACAGTGTACAACTCGCCTTCCATACTCCAGTTTTTATCACTAAGTTGGCTCGAACCACGAATATGAATCTCTGTCAATTCGTCAACGTGGTCCCTACCCAATTCTGACGCAAGACATCGGGAGGCTCAATATCTCTTCTATGTCTACTTCATTCTCTGGTTTGAAGATCTCGCATGTGAAAAAAAAAAGAAAATTGAGCGCCCACACAAGCTTGTTCCCTAAGTTAGATAATTTTAGCAATTTTAACTCTCGATGTTATTTATTATCCTTAGAATTTCACTGGCGATAGTGAAATTCTATGTGATAGGCAATGTAAAATCTAATTTTTTGAAATATATTGCATGTTGTCAGAACACATTCAATAAATTAATATTTCCTGCGTAAATAGTGATCACAATTCACGCACATCACATCGCGTCGCTAACTTCAGATATCAGAAAACATCAGGAAACACCAACCAAAGAAGTGTCAATATGATGCCAAGAAAACTATTCGCAATTAAAAAAAAAAACAGAATGCGCAGGCGCAACCGCGCGCGAACGAGCCAACCTGCGCCGCTCTGCCGTGCACTTGACGAGGACTAAAGCCCAGCCCGCACAAACGTGCGGGTGACTTTTTCACGCGTGAGTACACAGCGTGTCTCGTAAGAACGCGTAAATTTTTTAGTGAAGCATATTTTTCTAAGTCTTAATATTCTTTTCATATGCATACACTCCCCCCCCAAAAAATTATAACAAGAAGGAGCGTTGATTTACACGTCTGAGGTAGCTGCTGTCGGCGCACGTGCTCAGACTGCATTTTTCGTGAAAGATTACGCGCCCTCTGGAGTCGAAATTATTGAACTACTGAAACAGATATATTCCCGTAAGCATTGACTTCAGCGGCAGAGAGCTATGAAACCGAAACTGAAACAGGTGCCGTTTCGTGAGCGTCTTTATTGACCCACACGTTTGTGCGGGTCAGGCCGTAAAGGGATAGGGGATGCTATCAGAAGTAATTGTAATGTAAATATGAAGAAAGAAAAGTGGACGAAAAGATAACTTGCCGTGGCAAGGTCCCTGCCGGCGGCAAGTTATTTTTTCGTCCACTTTTCTTTCTCCACGTTATCTTTCGTCCACGTTTCGAAATCTATGTTCCTCCATGAACCGTTTGTCGTCTTCCGTTTTTGTACCACGTATTCGCAATTCCTAGAGAAGAAATATAGTGAATAAAATCTAATACCATATATTTCATTATTTATCTTGCAGGAGTAAAGCCCGGAAGACCACGTAAGCAACCATCCTATTTTCCTTTTCTTCCGGAAAGACGTATCTCGCTCACCTGAACGCCTGCAAAAAGGCTCTAACTTTTTTAGTAGGTTTTATATTGATTTGCAGTATAAAATATTGCATTGGACGTTCGAATGGTCACGTTTAGGTGTCCACCTGTGTCGACTGAGCAACGAGAAAAAAAAATCACATTTTTTTGGTTAACTTGACTATGAAATCATAAAAATTCAGATGACCTATTCCTCTACTAACGCAGCATAACCTATGCCAATATGCCCCGCCCTTCTGCTTATACGTTCATTGATTGCTTCTTCAGGGCGACATCGCTCCGTGTATGAAGCTAGATGCGTCCAAGCAACAACGGGTGGCCTTACAAAGAGCTAGAGGCATCGTGAAAAACTTTTTGACCACCTGTGGATAAGATGGAGAAACGAGTACCTACTGGAGCTGTGCGCCCTCTTTATCGCTATCCATCGCATACTAGCAAGGACCTATATAGAAGTGGACGAAATCGTTCTTGACAAAAAGCCCTGCGTTTCAAGGTGCATCCTTTGCACACGATGGCTCCGTGTGGGATTTCTCGCGTTCACGCAGTTTTCTTAAGGTTCCAGCAAATACGTGTACGGATACGGTGAACATTATTCTTAAAAGTACTGAGAAATAGCCAGACTGCCCGAAAGCAGCTTGTTCGGCCTGTCCCGCGTGGGCGCACGTAGGTGAAGCCTAACAGCCGCAACGGTGGTACTCTTGGCAGCCTGCAATTGAGGCAGTAGGTCCGAGCTCCACAGGTCTCAGCACCACATTTCTTCGGTGATTTTACTTGGGCCCCGTAACATACTGGGAGCCGCCAGAGCATGTGTTCCAGATTACTATTCTCGCCACAGTCCAAGCAGAGCCAGCAAAAAGTCCGTTTTAACACTATTTTTCTGTGAAATACAGCTCCGGCATTCGTTTATAAACACATTCATCCAAAAAAAATTACAATCCACTGCGTGCCCAATTTCGTGGATTTCATTTTAGCAACACCTTTACACTGCGCTAACTTACAAGAGACGGCGTTGCGTTATTGACTGAAATAATTGTGCATTGCGCCAAAATTTTTAGCCGAAATATGCTGCCTAGCATAATTAAAAAATAATTATTAGCTCACACTGCATTTCTTTATTTCTTTTATTTATACGTCATAATTTACGATTTACAGCCACTTATGATTGCTAGGACGTGCGATGTAGGATTCGGCTGCATATTGTAGGAACAAATTAATTCGTGCGCTGCGGCAGCCTTAGGAGCTCACAGGTTTGAAGTCCTCCTTAAACAGTATACAGCAAATGCATATACGCGAACAGTTTACGAACTCATGACTTTCACGTCCTTTTTTTTTCCTTTAGGCCGCAGGTGGTTTTAAAGAAAAAGAGCCACACAATCCAGCCGAGGAAGAGAAAGGAAGTTGGAAATTCAGTAAATGCAGTTGTCAGAGAAGAGAGCTTTTCAGGCGTAGCTCGCCTTGACATTAAATCACCTACAATTCATGATGCAAAAGGGCCGCCCAAATAAAAGCCTATAAAAACTGCAGCATGGTGCTTACTTTCTGGACAGGCCAGGAGGCCATGTTTTGCGACATAATCAACTGTTTGGATGGAATGAGGACAAGCGTGCTTCAAGAAATGCTATCAGTTACAGGAGAGAAAACACCTTTAAAAAACGAGTAAATGGCATGATCCAAGAAGCCATGACAAAATTACCCCCGACTGAAGAATGTCTTCATTAACAGTTTATGCAGCTATTAATACTGCGTTTGTAATTTAAGATAGCACCGGTGAATGTACACTGCGCACAAATTGAAACAAGTAAATTGAGAGCCAAGTAATGCACGTACTTTTCTTCCCAGCGTCAACAGTTCGTGTCGTAACAGCGTAGCTTTGACTCGAAAAATTACATTATAGACGCCATATCCTATAGTGGTCGGGTTTTCAGCGAAATTCCGTGGAAGAGTCGTTGCACTAAAAAATGCTGTCGCTATTCAATACGTGAGCACTGTATTTTGCAGCACGTCGTTGCTTCTTAACACTAGAAAAACTGCTTGTCTGTTATTTGGTATGTGAGATTGAAAAAATTTTTTTGGGCAAGAACTTTTGCAAACTAGTGAGTTTACTTATTTCCACGGATGTACATTGCATTTGTCTTCTACGTCATCGGCATTTTAACACGTTCCTGCCATCATGCACCTTCTGTCATTAGGTACAGGATGATGCAACTTAATGCTATAGAGGCGACAGGGCTCCGAGCTCGCCGGTATTAAATTAGAGTGTCACTTTTCTGCGCCGCCATTATGACATTTGGAGTGATCCACAGCGAGAGCCAAAAAGCTGCTAAACGGCATCATTACTGAACTAATGATTGGTCTCCTTCCAATATATAATATATAATCCTTTCGTAGCAGTAATGTCTGCGTGGTTTTGCTGCCGTGCCCACACCTTTTGCTTGAATGGTGCGGTGATTTATCGTCTCTCTTACGGTTCATGCTATTACTGGCGTGGGATCTCGAGAGTAATCCTGGGCCTCGTGACTCTGCGCTTGAAGAACAGCTGAAAATGATTGCAAAGGATATCCAGGAGATAAAGAATGAAAAAATGGTGACGAACCAAAAGCTCGGAGTTATAGATAAAAAGCTTGGAAAAAATAAGCAAAATGGAAAAGCAGGTTTTCGAATGCGTGGAAAGGGTTGATAAACTCGGAAAATCTGGTTCAATCCATGACTACAAAAAAATAGACGATTTAGATAACAGAGGCCGCAGGTCTAACCTTGTCGTATATGGCGTGAAGGAACTCGAAAATGAGACGCACGAGGTTCTGCTAGATGCTGTTGAAAAAGGAATCTTTGAAGATAAGATAGGAATAAAAACGGCAGGCATTGAAAGAATCCATCGCCTTGGGCGAAAGAAAGCGACTGACAGTGCCAATCACAGGCCCGTCATCTTGAAATTATTTGACTACCGGGATAAGGCCAGCATACTTAGTAACTGTAAGAAGCTAAAAGGAACGGAATACTCAATGAGCGAGGATTTTTCTCCCACAGTGAGAGAAGTTAGAAAGAAGCTGTGGGCAAAGAACGAAAGAGCACCGAGACCAGAAAGCCAAAGTTTTCTTATCCTATGATAAAGTAAAAATCAATAATCGCCTGTACGCCTGGGATGACCAAAGCAAAGGCATAGTGGAAGTTACAAAAAACGAAAGCAAGGACAACGAACCATTCACGCGAACTCGAAACCGCCCTCGACCCTAGTTGTCCTTAACATTAATGCGCGCAGCCTTATGAATAAAATCGAACAGTTGGAGGCGATTTCGATCGCTCTCGAACCAGATATTATCTTTGTAACTGAGACTTGGCTGCACTGTGACATTGGAAACTGCGAAGGGGCCCCCCACAGGCTACTTCATTGTACGAAAAGATAGGACAACTAGAGGCGGTGGCGTTGCCTTGCTCGTAAGACAAGGCATAAGCTACACGGTAATGCCAGACGTTCCAGGTGTAGAGGCGGTCTGGAGTAGGATTCAGCTGGGACAGAGCTACGTCAGTGTTGGCGCGGTATATAGACCCCCCCCTAGCCGAAGCGTCGTACCTTGAGAGGCTTCTAGAGTACATGCAAGAGCACATGATGGGGAGAACGCCATATTAATGGGAGGGGTATTTTAATCTCCCAGGTATTACCTGGAACTCTTTAAGGCCATCTAATCTAACAAACAATATATTGCTGAGCCTTCTGTTTACCTTCAACCTGACCCAAAATTGCTTTCGCAGCCTACTCGTGTGCAGGGCACTTCAAGTTCTATCTTAGGACCTTCTTTTCCTAAGTGATTTATTTTTTGAAAGGGAAGCATGACGTCGAAGTACTTGAAGGATTATCTGACCAATGATATGGTTGTTTGTACCCTAACTATTCCAGATAAAATTGGTCTACGTAGTCTTAGAAAGCCTGTGTATGCATTTAACAAAGCAGACGACGATGCTATCATGACCTACCTTGCTCATGAGCACTACGACTTCCACGAACTTGTTTCAGACGGCTCGGCAAGCATTGATGAAATTTGGTTGCTGTTCAAAGCACATGTTATGCACTGCTTGAGGCAATATGTTCCACAAATACAAAAGAACATTAACAAACTCAACCCATGGATCACACGCGATGTAATTCACTTAAAGCGTAGAGTAAAAAGACTAAGGAAAGCTAATAGGTTACGCCCAGTTCCCAGACTTCTGCCAAAAAAATAAATTCGTTAAACAGATTGCTAAAAGAGGAAACAAAGAGGGCAAGACAGCACTTCTGTAGTACAACGCTTAGCAACTTTATCAAGCATTCACCCCAGAAATTCTGGCGTTATATCAGACGCAAAGACAGCTCTGCAAAGCCGTTGTCGCCTAAGGAAGAAAAGCAACAAGCGGAAGCGTTTAACGTTTTTTTTTCACTCTGTTTATTCCCCGGATCATGGCATTACCCAAGCCTACAGGCCAAAAAATATCGAGCAAAGTGAAGCGCTGGACGCACCAGTCGTAACCGAAGCAGGCGTGCTGTCACTCATATTAAAATTACACGATAATAAGTCCAGTGGCCCAGACGGTATCCCAAACTGCTTCCTGAAACGCTACGCCGAGCCTGTAAGCAAATACTCATGCCTACTGTACAACAAGTCAGTCTCAGAACATTGCTTGCCAGCTGAATGGAAAATTGTAAAAATAGTGCCAGTCTACAAATCTGGGGATGCTTCTTTACAGTCGAATTACAGGCCTATTTCTCTCCCACATGTAGTTGCTGCAAAATTTTGGAGCACATTATATTAAAATCCGTTACTGAGTTCGTCGAGGCAAATGGGGCTCTTCATCCTTATCAACACGGCTTCAAAGCTGGTCTGTCCACCGTTACACAACTCGTTGAAATCCTGCATGACTTTGCTGAAGGAATTAATGACCAGACACAAATAGATATAATCTTCTTAGACTTCTCAAAGGCCTTCGACCGTGTCTGCCATGCTAAACTTCTTGTAAAGCTTAAACATGCATTAGGGGATGGGCCTGCTTTTCGCTGGATTAAGTGCTATTTAACTGACCGTCGCCAGTTTGTTCAGCTAGGAGCCAAGCACTTCCGAAATTATGCCGGTCCTTTCCTGGAGTACCTCAGGGTTCTGTTTTGGCCCCTATTCTCTTCCTCCCGTTTATAAATGACATAACTTGTCAGGTCCAATCCAAGATCAGGTTATTCGCAGATGACTGCGTCCTGTATAGAGAAATACGAAGCCAGCAAGATCAAATTAGTCTTAACAAGGATTTTGCTTTGTTAGCACAATGGTGTAGTAGCTGGCAAATGGCCATCAATTTTGATAAAACAGTTACGATGACATTAACTAAAATGAAATCCCAACTTACTTTTCCGTACGGCTATGATAATATCATCCTAAACACCGTCAGTCAGTATAAGTACTTGGGCGTTGTCATATCGTCAGATTTAGGATGGTCGGCACATGTAGAACACGTCACAAGCAAAGCAATGCGAAAGCTGATGTTTTTAAAGCGGGCCCTGCGATACTCTACAAGGGAAGCCAAGCTTTTGACCTACGTGACGATTATACGCCCTATCTTAGAATATGCGAGTGTGGCATGGTTCCCGTCTAGCAAAAATCACATAGGCTACTATTGAGGCTGTAGAACGAAAAGCCGCATGTTTTATCTGTAACAGATATCGACGCACCGACTCGCCTACGCAAATGCTATCAGAGCTTAGCCTTCACACGTTAGCTAGTCGTGCAATGCTGTTCCGACTCAAATTTTTGTACCTAATCCTGCATAACAAAACTAAAATAGATTCGAACACCTACATTTCCTACAACACTTCCAGAGAAACCCGCCATAAGCACCACCTCACACTCCAAGAATACTTTTGCACCAACAATTCGTTTAGTTTTTCGTTCTTTCCGCGGGCTGTTCGGGAGTGGAACGCTTTATCGGAGGCGGTGGTCACACAGCCCACTGCGGACAAATTCGTCGAACTTGCTTGCCAAACCGTGCTGCCGGCAAGCATGTTAGCGACCCTATCGCTATTGCTTTTATCATTGTTTATCTTAGCTGTATATTTTATATTTGTGATGTAACATGGTACAGTTGTTATCATTTTATTTCAGAGTGCTTGCGTTTTCTCTTTTTTTTTCTTTTATATTCGTTTGCCGTGCTTCATGTGAAACTGAGTCAAAATGTTCTCGAGTTATCTTTTTTTTGCACTCATTCATTACTTAGGATAATGATTATCATGTCTTGTCTCTTTTTTATTTGTTTTCTTGTAACCCTATAGAACTATTGCACAATATTGTGAACGTGTATCACAATGTTCGTATTCTCTGTAAACCCACTCCTGTAAAATCCCTGGCGGGATTGACAGTATTACTAAATAAATAAAAAAAATAATTTTGATCATTAACCTCAGACATCTGGCAAGCATTCAAGAAATTGTTAAGGTCAATTATCTCATGAAGGAGTAAAAATATCTGCATGACATGCGAGCAAAACTAGGAAGCAATCACATATGTGCCTCTATAAAAACACTTCCCTCTTGGCTATATAATTTAGTAGAAGGAATTTCTTATGAAATATTTCTTCACTGAGCTTTGCGATAAATTTTGTTGCCTTGATTACCTTTGCGTTGCATTAAAACTGCATAGCAAAACGTTACAGTTTCGCCGCAAGGGCGAAGCAATGAATACGATAGCAAGAAATTGGAATGTCTCGCGAACAACGACAAGCAGCTCGATGCTTGTAGCCCACCGCTGAAGCATAAAGAAGGGCGCTCGACAAGAACGCGCAGGTTTACACAGGACAAGCGTGAACTAACAACTGTCACAGTTGTTACGTATGTTTGAGCAACGCGCTGCAAGTGTCGACAATGCAGAACACGACGCTCCTAGATATTTATTTTGGTTTTAAAGTGCGGCGCGTGGAGGGACCCCTCTGTGTCTCCTGCCACGTAGTAGCGTCTGACCCAAGGTGTTCCCAGCGTTCTTTTTTTTTCGTTCCACATCACGAGTGCGTGCAGAAAGGGGCCACATTTTCGCGCTCCTCTCAAGGGCAGTTTTCAAATTGCAAGAAAATGTAGGAGCGTTGCGTGATGGAAAACACGCTCAAGCTCCTCCGAGATCTGCGTACTGCCAGCGGTATTGGTGTATATAAAATAGCTTGCCGTTAATGTGCCGGCGCAAGCATGGCGCATGGTATAGTTGTCTAAGGTGGTGTGCTGTGGAGCGCGGGGCAGCTGGTTCAATTCACGGTTGGGTGCTTCTGATTTTTTTCTTCCTGTTCTTTTTAATATATACATACATAAGCATATTTGGGACATGACGGCAACGGCAACGGCAAAGATCCACCGAGAATGTCCATATAATTGTTATCGCAATAAAAAAGGGGCTCTAAACAACTCACTGTTAACCACCTTCGATTTACATTATTACATTTGTCGGAACACTAGCATACGTGCACAAGTACCTTACTTACCCACCACCTAAAGGTTCGAACAGGGGTAGCTGTACAAAACGCAAATCGCAGAATATTCGTCGGGCCCAGAAAGAATAGCAGCACTGTTAACCAGGAACCCCCCCTTCTCTCCCCGCTCCATGTACGCGCTCCCACGAGCGGTGTAATTTGGCCAGCTACTTTTTTAAATAAATGTAACGAAAAAAGTTATCTTCGTCGCGTAAGAGGCTATAAGAAGTTTGAGCAATGCTTGTCGAAGATGCGTTCTATATATATTTCTATACACTGCATAATAAACAACAAAGCAACGGATGCAAAAGTGAGTATCGGCTGCCGCGACATAGCCATGGCATATGTTCTTTTTTTGTTTTGTTTTGTTTTTATCGGGAAGGAAGGAACTACGCCGCTTAGTGCCAATGTGGGAGATGGTGGATGGCGACACCGTTCCTTTTCACCGGCACATAGAGCTTCTTAAGTTCTCAGTGTTTTGAGGCCTGCATGCAGCTGCAGACTATTTCGCTATCTCTCTTTATCTGCTAGAAACGTCTTAACAACAATTTCTCATAACACCTCGAAAGGCACATTGATTTCATGAATTTTTCGAGAAGCCAGCGTGTATAATAAAAAAGAAACCTTCACATATACTTTCAGGGTTCCTCTAAAAATTCAAACCATAATATAGCGACCGTTGCTGACAAACATAATTAGGCCCTAACGAAATACCTGAATCAATCACTACGGTGTTTGAGTAAGCAGTGCACTATCATATTTCCGCAAGATTTTTATATGAACCTTTCAGACTTCCCTTAAAGAGCCCCTAAGCCAACTCCGGTATTTTTTCAAACATTTCAAGTAAATACGCGCATCGTGTTCAAAATACCGTCACGATCAACGATGCCACACGTGACAGCGCAATGAGCCGCGGGGGCGCCGCTAATTCCGAGAAACAATCCATTCTCCTCTCCGGACCCTTCCAGCCTCCGTGGTGACGTGCGTGACGTCACGAAATTGAATGTGTGATTTGGAGTTCAAGCCATGCTGTGATTGGTCGAACAAGAACCTACGACTTCCGTTTAGTCTTCTAGCAGCTGCCCGCGCCTGCCCGCGCTCCTTGTTGTAGGCCGTGTTGCGGTGGATGCGGCTCCTCATCTGGAGCAGAAATTGTCTGGCACGGCTTTTCACCATACGGATCCATTATGTTGGCGATCATTTGAAGCCGTGCGCGCCCCACATGGTCCATACCGACACGATTCGTAGGAGCACCGAGTCCCGGCCACCGGAAGTAGATGGTGTTTCGAACAACACGTCAGTGATGACATATGCCATGCGAGATTCAGAGGGGCACTCGGCGAGGAGGGCCAACCAGCTTTGGGAGAGGAGAGCGGCGGAGGGTAGCGAAGGAAAGAGCCAAAGGCCCGACAGCGACGTTTCGTTCATCAAACGCGTATAACTCCGCTATTACGGCACCGTTTTGAAAAATTCTCATGGCTGCGTGTTCGTTGTAGACTTGTGCACAATTTCCCCGCCACAACTACATTTCGACCTCAAGGTGTTTCATGAGCCCTTCAATGTATATTTTTGTCTTGTAACCATGCCTTCTATGTTGCTGAAGTTTCGTCTATCTTTTCAAGCAATATGTCAGCGAAGCTGATGAAGAACGTTACGGTATAACTTGATATTAACAATATTCCAGTAATAGAACCTCTCCTACAATGACCGAGGCCGACAACAGCTTTGTCTCTTGTGGTGAGGAGGGTGCTAATGACTCTATTGTTCCGAAGAATTCTCTTGCCAATAAAGTCCACTCAATTGATCTCAATTAACCTTCAGTGCAGTCCTAAATATGTTTCGTCCTGGTGCAATACGTCACTCATGGTTCATATGATACCCAAAAATAAGGCAGCGTCGAACAGTCGCAAGCGCGTTACGTCAAACTTATTTCACTTTAAAAATAATAGCGTACGAACTTGTGCTCCATTATACACCACTTCCGCAATGCATCTGGCTTCTAACCTCTCTTTAAAGCAGCACAGAAGTTCCTTTTGTGCTATACATCTAAAACTTTGCCTATTTGCGTGATGACTTGCGGCGCCTTAATTAGAACGTATTTTATATGGACTATTTGACTTGATTACACCCACAGTTAGAATTTGTCTCAGTAATTCTCGCCCCATAAAAAATAACTGTTTTGTAAGTTGGTTCATTAGTTAATTATAGCACCCTCATGGGCTGGTTGGCATTACGGAGGGTAGTGGCGATGCATAAAAAATTCCTTAGATATGCGTGGTGTTTCGTTCAAAATGTTCAACTATTGGCGGGCCACAATCTATGCAGTAACATGCATACATACAGTTAGAAAAAAAAGGATGGTTTTGTGACGTATTATATAATCTGTGTCATAAGTATGCAGTTCGGGATGGTGACTCCATAGGCCACAATATTAGAGCATTAATAAGTAATGGATGCACTTTGTGTGACAGTATGAAGCCCTAACGTTGTGGCGAGGAATCAGTCCGTGCTTATATGTGAAGTGGCTTTGGTAGGATGTTCTTTTCGAGTAGGTGATCATTGTAGATTGTGAAAAAAAAGGCACAAGGGAAGCTACAAACTGCGATGAGTGAGAGTTTGGATGGGTTAAATGTAATGCCATGACTGTTTCAGTAGTTGTAGTCAAGAGTTCGACGAAAGTTCGTATGGTCAGGTATCATGATAAGGATGTAGATGCGGTCACTGACAAAGTCAAGGTGAAAAACACAGAGACGTTTCGGGACCCATACGGGTTCCTTGGTTCACACTAAGCAGGCAAGAGCCGTATGTCGCTTCTTTTTATGCTAAAATGTGACGTAATTAATGGGTGTAGCTGGCAGGTAGATTCCCATCGGTCCTATTGATAGTGTCCTCAGTCGTCTCGGATAAAAACATATTCCAAAAGTAGTCTCGTGGTCGAATTTTTTTCTTTGGCTATTATAGCGGTGTTTTTCCCAATCGATGAAACGACCGCGATTATCGGCGTGCTCAGCGAAGGCGTTTCACGCTTTCTTGTTGTTGCCCACGTCCCTTTGATGTTCCTTTAATCACCTGGTGAAGTTGCCAGTTTCGCCCATGGAACTGCAGCTGAAGTCTGCGCATGGCGCCTGAAAGACATCACCGGGGTATCGCTTGCTGTCTAAGTGATACTTCACATTCACAAGCTGATTCCTAAGCTTATTGGACGGCATGTGTAAAACCCGGAGGTCATATCTTGAAAAGATAAGGCGTAGGGCTTCACTGACCCCAAGCAACATAAGGGACGGCGGCGCGTCTTCGAAATAACCTGCCCTGGAATGGCGTAGGATGGAGTAACACGATCTTCAACATTCTTAATAAGCTTCTTCGGGTACCCGTTCGTCAATAGTTCTCGATGCATTGTTTGAAGCTCTTTCCCTCATTGCATCGTCACTTGAGCAAATGCGTGTTGGCCCGCGTCACCAGGGAAGAAACGACGGATTGAAATTAAGGTAAGGTCCCGTATGCGTCGCTTTCCTGTGCACAGCAAACGAAAGGATAGTTCCGGTACGGCTCACCTGGGCATCGAGGAAGGGAAGGCAGCTGTCACACTCATATTCTACGGCAAACTGTATTGGCGGCTTCTATAGAGTTGAGAAGACACAGGAGCCGTGGGGCATCACTCTTATTGAGAATGCCGAAGCAGTCGTCCATGTAGCGGCCGAATATCTTGGGCTTGGGAACAAGTCGGCGAGCGCCTTCTGCTCAAAGACCTCCATGACCACATTTGCCGTATTAACGGAGATGGAAGCCCCCATGGCAGTTCCATGGATCTGCTTGTAACAGTGCTCGCGGTAGATGAAGTACGTGCTGCTTAATCAAAATTCTAATAACTCGCACAAGTCCGCTACCTCCAAATGGTGTGCGCTCCGCGAGCGTTTCGTCCACCAACAGGACCTCTCTGCATGTTGCTACGGCCAAGTCGACTGGGACCGAAGTGAAGAGTGATTTGACGTCGAAGGACACCATTAGGTCGTCTTCATACACGGCAATGTCGCGCACTCTTTCCACGAAAGCTGAGGAATTGACAATGTGTGTACCTATTTTCCGACGAGTGGGCCCAACGCTTGGTGTCGGTAACCCAAAAGTAGCTGCAGCGGTGACCTTGTGAAGTCGACGATGGGCCGTAGCGCAATGCGTGGCATCTGTATTTTTGGTAGACAGTAAATTGCGGGTGCAGCTGATACATTAGTACACAGGAGGCGATAGTAAAGGTGCTTCTGCTGAGGCGGTACGAATTGAAAAAACTTCGAGAGCAGTTTCTGCAGTTTCGTTTGGAGGCTTCTCGTGGGATCTTTCCGCATCGCCACGTAAGTATCGCCGTCCGGGAGCAAATTCATCATCTTCTGAACGTACTCATTTCTGCTGAGTACCACGACGGCGTTTCCCTTGTCCGCAGGAAGTACGGCTATGGAGGTATTGTTCCGCAGACCCTTGATGGCCTCTTTCTCAGTCGGTGAAGTCCGAGCACGAGGACAGCGCGTCCGCCACAGCAGGCGATTCGACAAAAATGCAATAGTAATACAGCGTAAAATGGAGGGAGTAAAAACGCTGTCTTTTTGGTCCACAACACTAATCGCTATCTGTGATAGGTGCCTTTCTTTGCATTATCACCACACGCCCGGTAATTTAACGGGCATCACAGGCACAACGAATGATAGACCATCGGGCTTTCTAGAGCCCTATTTAAACACTTTCGGTAAACTAATACAACTACACTTCAATGGAACGCACTACAATATAAATCATCATGATTTTCGTGAAGTAGGGAAACGTGCACTTATCCAATAGTATCCGTCATTCTAGGGAGATGCGTGGTACCCGCTACACATATGTAAGGCATTATGTGCTTTGTTGATGCTGCGGCTTACGACAATGAAGAATTATGTCTGAGCCTTTTGTAATAGGGAGGAAGCGTTGAGCGACCCGCTCGTTACGCAATTTGCATTGTGTGACGCCAGGTTTTTACAATACTCTTATGAAATACTCTATTACACATCTTTGGGAAAGGGACACCAACCAACGTATTAAATTAAAGCAATAACATAGTTTTACTTTAAAATGAAGTTGGACCCGAAACGTCGGGATTCTTCATTTTGGTGTCCCTTTGGTGTCTTTTTCCCAAAGTTATTTCCTTCCCAACCAGACAGAAATCTGTCAAATGTTCACTTTTAAATCTATTACACATCGTAACGTGATTCCTTAACCAAAATGAAGCCTGCATAGGGTCAGTTTGTACCTGTGTTTGAGCTGAGCGGTACAATACAGAGCTGCCACGCAGAGGGTCCGGGTACCAATCCCATTCTGTCCTAGGTATTCTTTATTTACGTCGTTTTTTTTCTTTCTGCGAGCGATGGCGGTTACGGACACCGACGACGGCGGCGGACAACTACGGCGCCGAAATCGGCCGTTGTTGTGATATCATAACAGCTTTCGCTGTAAAACGAACCTCGATTCTTTAACAATCATGCGAAACGGTTAACCAATCAATTATGTTCCCACAGCATTGCATTCATCCGCGATGGAGTAGTGTCGACAGTCGGACCTGTTTTTGTCTTTCTGTGCATGACAATTCTCCGGATGATCCATTACTTTTTGAAAGCTGGCTTCTTCAGAAGCCTTTCTATATTCGTACAGAAGTATATCTGGTCAAATTTCACCGAAACGCAGGTTTCTTATGCACAAGGCTTGATCTTAATTTTTTTATCTTAAGTAGCTCTCTTCAGCACACAAACGGCATAAAGGACATTTCTGTTAATGTGAGAGATCGTATATATTCATATTATTTTGCTTCATGCACTTGCCGAACACGCGTCTCTGTTATCATATATAGACTGATTGTTCGCCTCATGTGACACTTAACGAAAGCGACACGTTCAATCAGACTCTTTAAGGTTATCCAATCATGTGATTTTACGTGTCTCAGGCGCATACGGTGCGGAAGTGACTGGAACAAATGTCATCCACGATACTGTGGTAGCTGAGAAAATGGCGCCTAGCTCCGGCAGATACATAGTGTTGCAACATTAACCCTCCCCCCCCCCACCCCCCCCCCCCCCGTGCGCATGACCATTCTAGGAACGCCACAACTACACGCACGGGCAACTGAATCGCACACGAAGTGTCGCACACACGTGTTACTATTTGGTTTGGAAGATGAGTGTGTGCTACATGTGGAAACCTCTGTGTAAAAAAAAAAAAGAGAGGTCATTTTAAAAGCAACTCTCTTTTAAGGGTGAATTTGGTGGGTTCATCAAAATGAGGGCGTCTCTCCGACTTTAATGTGTCAGCGTCTCAATTTCTACTGGATATATATTGCAAAGCTCGAAATGTGATGAAACGGCAAAAGTGAAAACAGAGCTGAACCATCGAGAAAGCACAGCTTTGCATTCTTTCGACAAGTTACAATGCCACGTGAGACAGCGAAAGACCGAGTATCTGCTTTTTGCAAGAGTGATCACATAGTGATGGTTGTTGTCGCCTACCCTATTCACATGCATGTTACCAGACCCTGAACTACCGCACTTATATGCAGACTATTGATTATCAGACAACATTTGCAGGCGATGCTCACTGCTTGTAGAATCAGTGTAGAGTAATTTCGGGCAAACGGTCATTAGCACTATTTAATGTCAGCTTTTGGTACTCATGATTAGTTTAGGTGAAATTACATTGACAAGGCCACATAATGGTGTCATATGCTGGGTAAGCGATTGGATTGCAAGCGATGCGCGAGCATCATGTGCTAATATCAGTGGAAGCTGTTAGGGTTACGTCATTACAGAGAGCGCAATTTTGCTCTACATAATGGCTATAATTTTTTATTGGTTCCAACAAAATCATAAAAATAAAATGCAAGGGATATCACTCAGCCTTGAAGGGATATGTTTGGAAGAATACTATGTGCTGTGAAGAAGAGCATGAGATTTTGTGCATCCGATTGGCTGTTCTTCATAATTTATGACTGCTATAATTTCACACACTGCTCATGCGAAGCGCACTGCATCAAGAATAAGAGGCTCACTTCATGTGAGGCATGAGATAATAAATTCAGCTATGAGAATACAGTGCGAGCAATAAGTTTGTCAGCAGACTATTGTCGCTGACACTGGTTTCATCATGTGAAAAATGTATTACTTGTATTACTGTCTCAGAGCATGTAATCATTATAATTTCTTCGCTGCAGAAAATGTGACGTTTTTACTGTCTCGGCACCATCTCCTGCAATAGTGTGATGACATTACCCGACGCCAGTTAATATATATTGCCGTCTTCCCGACAGCATTGTACCCTTCCAGTCAAAGTGTCGGCTATATTCCTTGTATTGACTTCATTGTCTTTGCTTGGTTCTTGACGCCGGTTAATCAAACAGTAAGTCTAACGTTTTGCCTATTGCAAAGAGACTATAATGCACCGTCTCCATTTTTTTTATTTTGTAACTGTACGGAAGTAATGTTAAAGGCAGATGATTGCTTGCATTTCTTGGGGCGCATACCAGTCTGAATACACGTGATCTCACCGTAACCCAAGGCAACGTCATGTTTTTGTTCGATAGTTTTCAAGTAGAGTAAGGCATTGGTTTAGCACCAAGGTTTCTTTAAGAGCGAGGAGGGAGGGAGTCAGTCACTTTTTATTTATGCGCCTGCATGTACATATGCGCATGCGAAATATATTAGAGGCAGACAACGAATTAGATACGCTCACAGCTTAATACACATAGTGCATAAACTGAGACAATTATCGGATATGTGGAACGCTTACAATAGTATTATACCTTGTTTAGAGACGTCTGCGGCGAATAGTGCACTGTACTTAAAAGACACAAAATCAGGTTCACGCATTTTTATGTGCGAAAAGCAAGAGCGTTTGCTTGGGATGAGCGGTATGTGCTGGCTTGAAAACTCTGAAGTTTAGCATATTAGTCCGTAAAATTCCAGCACCGCTTCATAAAGACGATATGCTCTCGTTATCAACTTTAGATTACGCCGTACTTCCCCAACAAGGCGTTTATATATATATATTTTATAATAAGCATGTACGTGAGTTACACAGGCATAACTGGTCTAAAGCATTGTTTTCGTGAGGCACCCCATGTGGCCACCATGTCTTGAAACATAACCGTGAAACAAAAACGTTATTTCAGAATCGGAGTCCAGATATTGCTCATTTTGGAGATCAGTATCGACATGTTGGATGGAATCCTGGCCCCAAATCTTCTTCAGCAATTACCCATATATAAGATATGTTAGACAGTTTTCTTTCAATGGTAACGTTTGCTGACAATGTGTACAAACCCTGTACCCCCCCTCCCCCCTCCGCTCCCTGCGGCCCTTGCAGGACTAAATTCTGTGTCTGTGGCCCGCTGCCTGAGATGAGTTTCAGACCCCTGCAGTAAAGGGAAGCTAGATGTAATAAATAAATTTGTGCTTTTAGAATTTTTACGAGCTGGCAGCCAGTAAACAGATCACGTTGTACATGGCGCTAGCTGGCAAAAGAAGTTTCACATTTGCCGTCATGGCTATGAGCAACGCTCACGAACAATTCAAGGTTCACATTCACAGAAATATCCTATAAAGCGAAGGCAGGATAACCGCTGTTGCGGGTCAACTAGCGGAGCATCGGATGCACTATCTAGAGTTTTGCATGTTCGATCACTTCCTTTGGCAAGTCCTCTTTTCTTCGACTTTCTTTCTTCGCATTTACGTCATAATTACCCATTGCAATAAAAGACTACAAATAGCATATCATATACCTTCATTGGCCTTATTGTCACTTGGTTCAGAATCATGTAGTGTCTAAAAAAGCAGGTTTTAAATTGCCCTTCTTTTACCTATGCATTCAAAGCACAGATGAAGGCCTCAGTTTGAACTGAAGCCGTACAAAAGAAAGATTTGTACGGCCGCAGACAGAGATAGAGACAAAGGAAACAAATGCGAGCGCCGTCTTTGTTAGCTCTCTGCACAATTGCTTCTTATCGTTCTCCTCCAGTTCTTGCGTAGTCATGCTTTGCAGTAATGCTCTAACTAGCGAAGACCGAGATCTTATTAGGCAAAGACAAAGTAGCTTACGCATTCAATTATATGCTGCTGCCGTTATTTTCAGGTAACGAATCAAGATGGAGGTCTTTCCTCGCGTGATTCTACTCTTTGTGGCCTTATTTCTGCTCTTCACATGGGAACCTGCCGGTGTGCTTGGGATGAAACCTCCACCAGGTAAATATTTTCTGTGTTATGATAATACGTCATGCTAACTTGAGGCAGGATGTGCGTCTAAGGTCACCAAACTATGCAGGAATCTGCCATTCGCAGCATAGGGAGCGCTGTGCCGCTATGTGCCAGTTATACAGGGCGTCCCAACTATCTTTAGCCATGGGTTAAAAAATACAATATTAGAGGCAGGCGATTCAAATCAGTTGCATATTGCTGACAGCCAGCTTACGCACTACAGGCAATTTTTCGTTTTGTTATTAATCAATTTCTTAATTAGGATTATTTAACTAAATTAATAAATATTGACTCTAGGCAGGAAATGGGACTAGCAAATTTCGAGAGCGTCTACTGAAACCCCCGATGCATTATTTGCGATAAAGGAAGTCTCACGTTGACCATTTTTTCCAAGCTGCGAAGAAATCCTACGAAATAGAAAAAAAAACAGCCACGTGACGAGCGCATTCGCGCGCCGCGACCGTGCTGCTCTCAATCGTGATTTGAGCGAACGATACAAACTGCGGCCACGATTAGCCGGCTGCGCTTCAGCGGTAGGCCGATAAGCTGACGGTGGTTTCTTGGCCCTTTGCCAACCGTTTGGCACGCGTGACGGTGCAAGTTGTAGCGAGAGCGCGTCATGAAACCACACTCAACTTATCGGCCTACTGATGCCACGCAGCCGGCTAATCGTGGCAGCAGCTGATTTCGTTCGCTCAAACCACGGCTGAGACAATGCCAACTAGAAAAATATCAGGCCTGCTCACTGCCTCCGTGACGTCACGCTTCTTGACCAAGCGAGCGCGCACGGGAGGCTGCGAAGCCATTGCCACCAACGACTTCCGTGAACAGATAAAACGTTCGCAGCGAATTTTACGTGTGCAAAAGTTTAATTTTGCCTTTCGCGTCGGGATTGGCGCTGGTTTAGGGAATGTATTAGGCTTTAATAAATTTTTTTGGTGATTTATCTGTAAGCCATGTGTTATTTCACTTAAAAATCATAGATCGTACGCTATCGAACGTGTGAACGATATATAAGAGCAACGATTGATGGCCCAACAATGTGACGGAAGTAATACAGTGTAATTTATTCAATCTTTATTTTTTATTTACACACACACATGACACACTGTCCAGAACATGTACAGCAACTGTTCGTGTTCATTTGCTAAACTTCTGCAGTTTTCTCTGCCGAGTTCGCGCTTTTCTACTGCAGTGCCGGTTCTCGGATCGGTGTACTTGGTAGTCGTTTTCAAGTATTCCGGCTTGAAATGGAGTTCACACACCTTAGAACCATTTAAGCAGGCGATTTAATCGCAAGCTTTCTGCTTCGCATGCCCCTTATTGACTGAGGTACAAAACAGGGAGATCTTTGTGTCCAAAGGCATCCAAATGCGACTGAAGCAGAAGTACATATTTCAAGAAAATAAATTAGGCAAATGTGCTGGCGATACTGGCGCCTAATTACAATACCGAAAGAAAAATGGTAGGAGCAGCGGTTAGAAATAGTACGTACTACATTACAGATGCACGACGCCAGGCACCAGCCCATCCTTCCCTTTTCGCAACAAAGTAATCGGAGGTGTTACAACAAGCCAGCGGCGCTATGCGCAACTAGCGAAATGTTTACTCACCCTGAAAGAAACACGCCTGTTCGGATAATGTATTGCCACGCGCGTTTATTGCTTCATTTTGATGTGTTCGGGGTGCGAGCAGCATAACGCAAAACGCATCTCTCGCTCCGCTTGTGAAATCGGTTGAGCGGAACGTTAAGATGCGTCATTTCACCGTCATTTTTCAGCCAAGCAGAGCGCGTCTCGGCAAACACGCTTGTTAAAAACGTCAAATATATGCAGTTCCCAGCACTATCTCGGGACGGTATACGTTGTTGCGGGCCTGAGCGTCAGCGCCACTAAGCTAAACGTGCCCAATGTCAAGGCTTGCGCTAACAAGTCGGAAGCAAAATTTTACATAAAGAATCGAACATGTCAGGGCTGGAGCTTTTTAAAACAAATCAAAAGCGTACCTTTCGAATCACGCAGAGAATGCATATTCATGTCATCCCGACGAACGGCACGCTGTCATTTCGCTTTCTGGTCGTCCTTGGGGAATTAAAACACTTGGACCTCCGGCACAAAGCGGTGACAGTTGGGCCTGCAGCACTGCCCCATTGGGAAAGTTGCAGGTGTACACTACGCGAACATTCAGTGAACGAAACACATCATATCACCCCGCAGCACTTCACAGACGCAGAAAAACGCGGTCATCTTCACGCAGTCGCCAAAAGAAACACCAGCACACCACGACAGGCTTCGTCAGGCTTAGCAATTCCTGCTCTCTCGAACGGCGGGAGCATGCATCCGCACGTCTACTCGGCAGCAGACAAGGGGCAAAACTGAGTGACGTCAGAGGCCATGCCCGGAGTAGTGAGCAGGCCTGAATTGTTTTTCAAGGTGGCAATGGCTGAGAGCAGCATGGTCGTGGCCCCCGAATGCGCTAGTCACGTGGGTTTTTTTTTTTGTATTTCCTGGGCTTTCTTTGCAGCTTGGAAAAAATGGTACACGTAAGACTTTCTTTATCCTAAATAATGCAATTGGGGGGCTTTCTGAAGACGCTCTCGAACTTTGCATGTCCCATTTCTTGCCTAAAGTCAATGTTTATTAAATTAGTTAAATAATCCTAATTTACAAATTGACTTATTACAAAATAAAAAAAATTCCCGTAGTGCTCAAGGTGGCTGTCAGCAATATGCAATTGATTTCAATCGCCTGCCTCTAATATTGTATTTTGGAACCCTTGGCTAAAGATAGCTGGGACACCCTGTATATGGTCGGCTTAGGTGAGTCGTCCTGTATTGTGGTAAAAATAATGGAGTGGGGACCACTTATACGTCTACAGAACCTACAGTAAAAAAAGATACAAGGCGACAGAACGAGGACAGAGACAGAAAGCTATAGAGAGAAATGGCGAAGTACTATGAAAGAAAAGGAAAAAGATGCAAAAATAAAAATAGAGAAAGCAATAGACAGAGAGAGAGAAAGGAGATATAGGAATATACATATATATATATATATATATATATATATATATATATATATATATATATATATATATATATATATATATATATATATAGTGGGAGAGAAAGAAAGAAAAGGAAACAAGAGACAGAGAAATAAACAGATACAAAGAAACGTACAGAAAAACAGAAAAATGCGAGCAGTTTGCACTAAGTCGCGCGAATCATAGCTATGTATAGCAGAGTACAGCAAGGGACGGGAAAGGGAAGTGAGGTTGAGGAGGAGGACGATCGCAACGACACCAGTTCTACGGCTTCCTCAGCCTTCGCTCCACTAGCAAGTCGCTTCCCCAGTTTATTTCTGAATGTGCTTCAAGAGATTGGGCGAATGTTCCCTCGGCAGGAGTTGACAACCGATGGATACAATTTTTTCCTAAATATGATGAGCGTCATTATCAGCTAGACTACGGCCACTGCAGGGCAAAGGCCTCTCCAATCAGCCCGGTCCTGTGCTTTTTATTGCCACGTTATACCCACAAACGTTTTTAATCTCATCTGCCCCCCCTAATTTTCTCTCTCCCCCCTCGCACGTTTGCCTCCTCCTGGAATCCAGTCCTAAAGATAGTCTCTGCGCAACTCCGTGTAGCATTGTCTTTTGTATCGCATTACAGCTTTATGCTACTTAGTCTCGCACAAAAAAACAATCGTAATTTCTTCGCTGTTGGCCTTCGCATTTTCATATGCGGAATGGAGTTGATCCTAAGCGGCGCCCAACGCATACTGATTTTCCCAGCACTCACATGATGCTTGCTTGACAAGACATTGCCGCAACTAACACTCATGCAAATTTGGTTGCATCGCCATTGGAATGTTCGGTCTGAGGCAACACGACAGTCGTCCTTTGCGCGAACTCGGGACGGTCAGCTTCGATATGTTCATCCAGATTCCATTATTAATATCTCAAATTAGCCGGTACGCCATAAGTTCGAACAGCATAAAGCTTTCGCTCATATAAACTTTTCTCACGTTCATCAATATAGTGAAATAAGAAATTTTGAGTAATTCATTTTTTCGGGATAACTTTAGCGCTGTCAAAATGCTTCTGCCTGAGCGTAGAGAAACTTTCGAAAGACAACTGGCTTACAGTCACACATTTCTTTATACCGGAAAATTGAATTCAAATTTATATTTGCAGTTTGTTTGACCAAGTTCATGTTGGATCTCAAAGTATTCATCATATTATTTTCAGGGCTCTCTCGCATACCTCAAATGCTAGGAAAGGCATTTTCCCATGGAAACCCAGGTACGTATTTTTTTTTGTTCTTTCAACAGTCTCAATGGAGCAAAAAGAAAAGTGTCATAACAAAAAGCAACATCCAAGTACTGAAATTTGGACGAATTTGCATGAATGACGCAAGCTATGCGCTACTTTCTCAATTTGGAAAATGAACATATATATTTCAAGTATAGTTATCTCACTGCAAAACAAAGCTGATAGTCCGCAAAATTTGATTATCAGTAAACTTTGACTTCCCTATGGGTGGTCGAAGAAACACGCAGCACTGGAATGCTGGTACGTACCTCCTTTGTTTTCCTGCCATTATACACAACGCAGCATTAGATATCATAACAAAAAAAAAAAACATGGTTCATCCCTCTGTCATAGGAATTGGTATAACACGCAAGTAAAACGTGCTCGTGCAGAGGTCATTGAATGTTTACTGTACACTGAGACCGGAGAGTTCGCCCAACGTATAACGTGGATGCACCCATCTTGACGCTTGGTGGTACATCTCCATTCCGCGACAAACGTCCATGATCAACGATTAAACAAACCGTACTGGTAGCTGTAGATGTTAACGGCGAGAGTGTAATCAGAGCAAGAGGCGTGAAGGCAGAGGGCGCAGAACTTGGGCTAAGGTCGCCATACCACGGCATGTTAAAGTGTGATTGAACGTACGCCACGGTCGGACTAGAGGGAAACGCTGAGTGCGTCGTGTGGACGTAGCCCGGCCGCGACTTTTCTCCGGGCGAGCGTGAGTGAGGAACGCAGTATTAGAGCCACTGGAGGAAGGCGCGCGTCGCATTTTCGGTTTGGATAGACGCTATGAGCAAGGCCAACGCTTGAGCTAAGCTCGCCCCCCTCGCGCTGCGTTAAGGCGTTGACAAAATTGCACTGCTACTGAAAACACGCCGACTGAGACGGACGCGTAGCAGGTGCTAATCGCGGAAGCCACAGTAATGATGACTTACTTTACTGCTCCAAGAGGGCGACCCCACCCCGCTGACGAGGAGCGGCGTGATGAAAGTGGTCGATATAAAAGGCGCGTTCGTAAAACAGTCAGATCCTGTGGCCGTGGCGCAATGGATAGCGTGCTCGGCTTCTGTTGTTGCAGACCAAGAGGTTATACATTCGATAGCCGTTGACGGAACTTTTTTTCTTTGACATCTGATCATGTACATTTTTTCAACGTCATTTCCGTGACGGAAATACGTCACTGAAGTCTTGGTTGGCCCCGGCATAAAACACTTTCATGTTAAAAGGGTATTCATTGCGAGTATTGCACTACAAGAACAAACATATATATTGAATGCTGCATGAAATATTATATGCATTCATTATGGCTGTCGGGCCACCATTATCGCGATTGACTGAATAAAACTTCCGTGGTTCTTGCAACAATACTATGCCACTGCAATTATGAAAATCAACAGAAAATGAAACCCAGCAACGCATAGGGAACCTTATTTGTACTTTTTCAACTCTAAGGCAGTAATTATGATATAAATGTTAAATATGAGGAGAGAAATGACAACTTCCCGCCCGCAGAGAGAGACCCTGCAACCTGCGGATTAAGCACGCGACGCGCTACTACGTGTGCTACGGCGGCGATCACCCTCGCTTCCATTACATCGGTATACATGTGCATCCAAACTTGGCATTTTTTAAAAGCGCCGCTCGCAGCCATGACAGCGAATGTGGAACATACTTTTTTTGCCAGTTAGCGTCACGTAGCACATGATCTTAGCTCAACAATAATACATCGCATACTATCTGAAGGCATCAAGTCTGCGAGGACGTCACTTGCTCTCAATGACCAAAGAAGAAACTATAAAAGTCCTTGAGTTCCCATAATTCGCTGACACACTGCGAAACACCTACGACCCCGGTACTAACTTAGACACAAATGTGCAACCTCACTCTACATACTTTTCAAACATTACCTTCATTTTTTGGTTATGCAAGCTCAATCACAGTCTCCGCTTAGTTGAAAGTTATTTCTGATAAAGCCATGTCGTATACCGGCCCTTAACGTAATATGCATGAACAGTTTATATCACTGATTAAATGAACCAGTTGTAAGTATAAGGTCTTTAGGGCATGTGAATGTCACTTAATCGTACGTTTGTAGCGCAGATGGAACCATATAAATTAAGACTGACATGCACACCAGAGGCCAATGTGTTTGCCTGTGCGAAAAATAACAAATAACCAGCCAGCCTAATCGACCACTCATTTAGCTCATAATTATGCTTGTTTTAGATGTGAAGCATCTTATGGCGAAGCTTAATCCGGTGGTGGTGGTGGTGGTGGTGGTGTGCCGCGTGCCCACCCTTACTGCGCATGCGCAAACAGTTAAAGCAAAAATAAAAATAAAAAACCTCCTCTCCCCTCTCTCTCCTCTAGGCATCCCTCCCCACGGCAACCACACCCTCACTGCGCATGCGCCTCCCTTCCTCTCTCCCCCTCTTACACTCCCCCCCTCTCTCCATCCCTGCCCGCGGCGTCTAACTCCCCCTGCGCATGCGCGTCCCCCCCCCTCTCTCTCCTCTCCTACGCTCCCCCCCTCTCTCCTCTACGCATCCCTGCCCACGGCGTTCACACTCCCCACTGCGCATGCGTGTCACCCCCTCTCTCTCCTCTCCTCCGCTTCCCCCTCTCTCGCCTCGCGACGCCGACGCAGGCAGCGTCTGCTAGCGAGTTTCTTGGTTGAAAAAACCGACTGCTCGCGCTGCACAACCGTTCACTGGCCATCCCGTATATATGGCAATGGATCTTGACCTCCAAGGTGGTGCCGGTGAAAGATTTCTCCTGTGCGTTGTTGAACAATAAAAATTCGCAGCGTGCGCGTTAACTAAAAGCGGAGTGCGGGTCTCTGTGTCCAGTCGGAGTCTTCTGTCTCTCATTGCCCATTAGCAGCGATTGGCATGTTCCAGTAGGAAACACCGCTCCATCACTGCGTGCTTTGCGCCTCCTCAGTTTTCTCTCCTGCGCAACGCTGCGATAGGCCCAGCGTCAACGCCACCGCCAGTGTAAGCGTTAGCGCCCGCTGCTTCACATCTACACATGGTTCCCTTTAGCGGGAGATGGTGTAATTTTTTAACGCGATAGCGTTAAAGAGCTCGTTTCGCAGAAATACTGGCGTCGGCGTCGGTGTCGTTGGTTGTGAGCGAAAAATCATCATCTTGTCCGTGACCGAAAAATCGAGAAAGATGAAAATAAAATAAATAATAAAATTTTCGGGCCCGTGTGAGGATCGAACCCGGGTCGTCTGCGTGGCAAGCAGGTGTTCTACCACTCAGCCATTCCTCAGCTTGGAAATACTGTGAAAATAACTTCCTCTGCTTGGAAATGCAGTGAAAATAACTTTCATGCTTCGCAAATGCAAGCGTCCTTTATATAGGCGTCGCAATATAACATGTAATATCCCAGGAATATTGCGTGGTACAAGCGTACATTGCCATCGGGCGTCAGAATATACGACTATCATAACAATTTCCTAGTTTAAAGCGAGCCACCCATTACAAACGGCACACACCTTACTGGGCGTATTCCCTTAACACCACTTAGTGGGTGCATAGCAAGTTCGAAAACATTTCCCACATTTGCCGCGCCTGATTGCTCCTGGTTTAAAGCATGCTACCCATTACATAATGCACTAAGTGTTTGAAGGGACAGGATATCGCTATCGCGTTCAACTCTTAAAGGCTAAGATTAAGGGTCCCCCAATTTTTTGAACACTTCCTTGTATATAACCATTGATCCGTTATTCGAATTCACCGCGGTCGCACTCACTACCTTCCTGGTCAATGCGTTTGCATTTCGCATCGAAGAGAAGCATCTTCAGCTAGATGCACAAATCCTTCTTGGATGGATTCAACCCCTCCAGCATCCATGGAATCCGTAACTGCAAAATGCTTGCAAGCTCAGTAACTGTGCCTGAAATAAACAGTTGTTAGTAGCGCCAGTCCGTTGCCTGCTTCCGCTTTTTTTGTGCTCGTTCTTTTTAAGCGCTTACTCCTTTAGGGTGGGTGCATAGCCGAGTAGCGCAACTATCCATTCTGCTGCAGTGCAAGTACCAGTTGCCGACTTCTCAGTTTTAACCATGAGTCCGCAGCACTAATATACAAAATGAATCAAATCTAATATTTTATATTGGACTCCTTGCCTTACAGTACGAACGCATCCACAACCAGGTAAGCACAAATCTGCTTTTTCAGAATTATTTCGGAAACCTATCTTGCTCACATAGAGGTGTGAAGAAATGCCCCATATATTTAACATGTGTAATTTATTTTTACGATGTCAGGAAACTACACAGAAGTG